>CAUJNA010000840.1:0-37500 GCA_963377175.1 Effrenium voratum
CGGCAGAGGCCCGGACATTACAGATGCCCGGTGGTAAGAGAATTCGAGCAATGCTTCGGAACCGCTGGGGTGGAGTAGAATGGCAGTACAATTGGGGATTGCGGAAGAACATATCAAAGATCAAGAACCCAATGGATGGGAAGCACTTGGCTGAGCTTGAATGGGTCAGGATTGTTGTTAATCCTGTCGACGGGGTGGTTGTTCTCATGGATTCCAAACAGTCTCAAGACGTCATGAGACGAAACGTTCAGCTTGAGAAAGAATTTGAGTGTCTGGTGGTAATTTATGCCTGGAAGTTCAAGTCTGAGGAGCGATCAAAGTCGACTCCAAACTGGACGAAGGCGGTTGCATCAGTCATGGAGAGTCATAAAGACGAAGCTGAGACAGCATCGGGGACGGATCCATCGGTCGACGAATCGACGGACCTCACCTGGTATGAATTCGAGGAGTCTGCTGAGATAGTTTCTGGAAAAGTGCCACTCGCAATGCCTGCGATAGGCGAAGACGGTGAAGCCAAGAAGTACCCATCGATGCCGTGCGTGACTTCTGAGCGAATACAGCACAGAGAGAAAGCTGTGAAAGTTGTACGATTCTCCGACGCTTTAGTATCCAGGCCGGTAGGCCGGAAAGAGATGTTGACCAACCCTGATGCATTAGCATCAATGAAGAAAGAGTGGTCGGGATTAATCGACCAGGGGGTCTTCGATCTTGGCGCGGTGCGCGAATATGACGCTGTAGCCAGATAAGCAAAAGCGAAGGGGGAGGAAATACACATGGCTCGCGCACATGGCATTTGCGTTGAAAAGCACTCACAGTTGCCTGTTGGTGATCCTAAGAGGAAGTTCAAGGGTAGAGGCGTGTTGCTGGGGAACCAAGTGAAGAACCAAAGCTTTGAGGCTTCGATGTTTCAAGATTTGGGGAACTCCCCTGCTTCATTTGAAGCCTCGCGTTGGGCGGATTTTCTGGGTTGTCATGATGGCTGGGATGTGCAGATGGCCGACGCCGTTCAGGCGTATATACAGGCCACCTTGAGAGGCACGCCGTGTTGGATTGAATTGCCACCGGAGGCTGTGCCAAGTGAATGCAAATGGGATAAGTACAGAAGACCAGTCGTCCCGTTGAGGAAGGCGCTGTACGGACACCCAGATGCGGGAACATTTTGGGAGCAGCACTGCGACGAGTCAGTGCGTGCCGTTGGTTTTGAGCCCATCGGCGAAGAATGGCCTTCAGTGTACATTCATGAAAAGCTCCAGCTTGTTCTGGTTGTGTATGTCGACGACTTCAAAATGGCAGGGCCGCAGAAGAACCTTGCCAAGGGTGGAGCATGTTGCGTACACGTTTGAAGATTGAGCCCGAGACTGGACTTGACATGTACCTTGGTTGCAATCAAAGCAAGGGAAACGTCACTCTCGGGAACGGACACCGAGTAACAACGGTGACCTATGACATGGAACAGTTCCTACGTTCCTGTGTCGACCGCTATCTTGAAGTGGCGGGCGACGTGAAGATGAATAAGGTTGTCACCCCTGAGTTGCATGAAGAAACAAAGAATCACGTCTCACGGAAGCCTGCCAGAGAGGGGCCGTCAGTCGTGTGCAATTGGTGTAACAATCTTGTGCCCACCGACGGTTCTGCCACAGTGCCGGACCAACGGGGAAGGACTCCTGAGTTGGCCATGAAGGAGCCCGTGCGTGGACACCTTGCTCCGCATGCCGCTAGCGTACTGATGAAGTTGCTGTACGGTGCGCGGATTGCTCGCTTCGATTTGTTGCGGCAAGTGAATCGCCTAGCACGGAACGTGCATAGGTGGACTGACTCCGATGATCGGGGTTTGCATCGCTTGATGTGCTATGTGCATCATACCAAACATTGGCGCATGGTCGGTTGGGTTGGAGACCCTATGGACGATGTGCACTTGGCCTTGTATGCGGACGCTGACTTTGCGGGATGCATTGACTCGCTGCGATCCACCTCCGGTGGACACTTGAATATACAAGGGCCTAATACCCGGTTTCCGTTGTCTGGCAGCTCTAAAAGACAGGGTTGTGTGAGTCACTCCACTCCCGAGGCCGAGATTGTTGCGGCCGACGTTGCCATGAGATCGATGGGTATGCCCGCTCCAAGCTGGTAGAGCGGATTCTCAAGAAGTCACCGAACTTTGTGTTCTATGACGATAATAAGGCTATGATCGGTGTCGTGCGATCGGGGAGGAACCCCACGATGCGCCACCTTGAGAGAAGCCATGGTGTTAGCATTTCGTGGATGCATGAGATGTTCACACGTGATTACATGTACATGGCGTATGAGGTCACCGACAGGATGGCGGCCGATATTTACACCAAGGCGTTCAATGATGGGCGCAAATGGAAACATGCATGTTTGCAGATTGGTCTACTTGACCCTAGCTTGCTGTCTGACCCGGATACCCTCAAGGCGCTCACACCCACGTGTGATCCCATAAAGGGGACCATGCAGACCGCTTCGGGGACAGTTGACGGAGTTCCAACATTTCCGTACACACTCATACCGATCATGCCCCCGGACCTATGGTGGTCTGGATTAACATCTAAAGAGGGATTGCATGAGCATGAAGGACATGATCCGGTTGTTGTTGCCAAGGGACCCAGATTGATGCGTGTGAAACCTCCACTCGCGGTTATAACACCGTTTGGGAGCAAGTGGCTTCGTTCCACTTGGTTTCTGAAGAATGGGTCATGGCTCAAAGTTGAGGATAGAGTTGACCCGGGGCTACAATGTGTGCGAATTGATGGTTGGGTTGAACGCGCAGTTTGGCAGTTTCATCCCGTACCCGTCGCTGCACCGGCGCGGGAACGGTCTCCACGGCCACGACCAATTCACGTCGGGTCCGGGGATGTTGACATGCAGTCCGTGCTGGCCGCATTTGTTGAAGAACTGTCGAACGAGCGCATAGAGTTGAAGTGTGTTAACGACCTTGCTTTGGAGACGGTGCTCCGATTGAAATTGCTCATGCGTTGTCTGCATATCAATCACGAGCAGCTTGTCCCTGGTCGTTGTTTTGTTCCGTATCGCATTGCGGTGAAGCACAAGCCATAGTTAGCGCCGGGTATTGAACTCGCGATGGTCAAACATGACGGTGGTGTGCTTCGCGCTCCTGTTCATGTCTCGCTTCCTGGTATGAGAACTCGCACAGTCGTCACTCTTTACAGTGTTGACTTGGATCGGCCCATCGTGCTGATGGCATGTTCCGAACCACGTAACTGGTTCACTGCTCTTGCCCGCCATGACGGGCCGCAGGTTGTCACCATAACCCTGGTTGATGTCTTACTGAGCGAGTACGGGGGGAGAATCGCCAGACATGTGCTTACCAAACCTTCCGATTTGTTGTTCTTCGCCGGGCCTTGCACGGGGGGATCATCATGGGCACGCCTCAACAAGACTCGCGGCATTGACACCGCAGAGAAAATCGAGGCCAAACAAAGAAAATTTTGGAGATTATTTGAACGGTTCGTTGAAATTAAACGGCATGCCATGACAAAACGAGCTGCGATTTTGTTTGAGTTGCCTGGAAGTTGTGATTATTGGAAAGATGAGAGACTGCATGAGGTCGTGCATGATGGGACTAGTCACGAGTTTGATGGGGGTCGCTATGGCTTGAAACAAAGATATGCAAAGAAACCCATGCCAATCAAGAAACCATGGAGAGTTGTCTCATGGAACTTTGAACTTGGTGGCTCGTTGTCTAAGAAATGCAATGGAAACCATGAGCATGGACCTTGTGCTGGTCGTGAAACCAAAGAAACCCAGGTGTACACGTCTATAATTGTGGGTGTGATCCTTCGCCGTTTTCGTGCTCGAGCAAGGTGCCTCAAACCGGCACCGTTGAAACTCGCTCTTGCTTGCATTACGCGAAGGAGATCGCGGAAGCACCAAGCTACAGCGAGCGAAATCTGCACCACCCCAACTGCACAACCGAGGTGCTGGGCCAGTCCCGAACCTCTGGTGCATACGGGGAGCTGGGTCAGTCCCGAACCCCAAGCTTCAAGAAGGAGCTGGACGAGTTCGTCACCTCAATCTGAAGCTGGGATCGCATTGGGACAATTCCGTGGCTTCATTTACTGCTGCTTATTCTGGGTTTTCCTGGTTCTGGAGAATATCATCAAGATGACTGCCAATCCGACTGTCGTCAACACGAATGAGTTCTTCTGCGTGCCTGTTGGGAAATCTAGGCAAGCAGCAATCTTCTTGGGAAATTTGGTGAAGAACTCCATCGAGGATGGCAAGAGGATGCCCAAGAGGATGGAGGTGAGCAGCGACCTGGGTATGTGCGTGAAGTGGATCGAGGACATCGGCGTCCCCGCTATTTATGCATACTCAGCGTACTATTCTGCCAAGGGCCGCGGGATGATGAAAGGTGAAGGGCAGTCTATGAGGGTTGCTTTAGAGTTCATCAGCAAAGTTTTCGGACAGCTTTCTGCCGACGAATGTATGCTTGGATGGAGGGAATTCTGCAGCAAGGGAAAGAAGATCGTGTCGGCGCTGAACCAACTTTGCGGTGAGGCAACGATGCTGGCGAAGAACCCCGAGTTGCTCAACGTAACCAAGTACTGCATGGAAGGGGCGAATATGTTGAGATCAATCGCGAACATCTGGGATCTCGCACTAGGCGTGGCCGAGGACAACGATGAACGGTCGTTCAAAGCAGCATTCCACCAGAACACCCCGGTTGGGGAGGTGTACAAAGAATTCATCAACGACGAGTCATCTAGGGCATCGTCATCGAGAAGGTGGAGGAGCTCTGAGGAGTTCCAGACAACTGCAGAGTTTGAGAGGCACGACCGGAGAATCGCAAGACTTGAGATCGAAACTGGGGGAAAGTGTTCACGTTGAACGTGATCAAGGCTCCCAAGATCGACTCCTACGGTCGTGGTTCCAAGGACGACTACCAGAAGAATTGGGACCTTGGGTTGATCTACCAGAATGAGCTGCAGGCATCGATGAAGAACCTCGCATATGCACCGAGGAGGGATGAGAATACCAGCCAGAACAACCTATTGCGCTGGATGATCTGTGGGTCAACCCCCAGTGACATCTCTGACGCGTGCATCGGAGCGGTCAATTCGCTCATGTGCGTCTCTTTCATCAAGAGGAGATTGCAGCCATTGCTCGGTGAGAAGGACTCCAAAGATCAGTCGTATACAGCTTATTTCCGTCCAGACAAAAGGGAGCTGAACGATCTCTACCGGGAGATTGAGTACGCCAGGGATTTCCTGTGGTGCATCGATATGATCTACGAGTCGAAGCTGCCTGCGATGAACATCAACTCCATCAGTTTGGCACCGCACGCGGCTGACAGGGCCGCTGAGAACCAAGATCGGCGCAAGTGGGTAAGCAGGATGAAGGAGATCGAGAAGAAGGCCGAGAAGGACGTCATGATCGAATTCTTCCAGAATAAATACTGCACGATTCATGAAATCGAGAGGGAACTGGAGGAGTACCCCGAGGATTTCGTGGTTGGGGAAGAGCCGACATGGTGGGTGATGGGCTCATCGAAGACGGAGCCGCCACGGAAGACGGAGCGACAGCAGAAGTCGGCAACAAGCTCCGGGCAAAGGAGTCAAACCGCTGGTGGGTCAGTCCCCCAGCCGGGAGCTCCAAGTGGGGGGTCGCAAGCCAGCGATGCTGTCAAGATCGACAACGAGATCATCGACTCCATTTTCCGAATGAACTCTGGCGGTGACGACGACAGATTGGTAATTATCAACCCAACTGCTGGACACGATACCTACACTTCATTCGAAGGGGGTACCACTTTGGGCGGCGCGACTGTCAATGTGAAATTCAACATAGACAACAATACGGGGTACCCAATCATACAAACTGTATTTGGGCCGTGTCTCGCAGAAGGCAAGAAGGCAACGTATTGGGAGTGTATGCTGAGGTGCCTGACCTCTTCGCTATTGCACTTCGAGGAGAAGACCAGCGCGGAGAAGATCATTCTTTCCTATGTTGGGAAGGGAAATGCGGCATGGCTACAGCTGTATGCTTTCTTGTGTGCCCAAACAGGATGCTTGATTACTGGACGCCTTCCGGGCGCCAAAGCCCTCAACGCGTTGATTCAGGCGGAGAAGAACCCGGACAACGCACCTGGACAGTTGAACCGGATTATCAATAGGCAGAAGAGGAGCCCCATTGGCGAGGCGACGATTCGCGACATGATGATCCACAAGAAGAGCTTCTTGGTCCTGGATTGGCCCCTGAGGGCCGTCAACTCGAAAGGGAGCACGAATACCTTCCAGATGATGGTCAACGAACAGGGATGGACAAACATCGAGGAGAGATCATACTATGGGTCGAGTGAGCAAGTCTCCTCACCCAACTACACGTTGAATATCATCTCCCGATTGCAGAAGCTGGATAAGCTCATCGCTGAACGGCGGAGGCGAGACATGGATGACTCACCAATGTCGGTGCACATCTGGATGTCGCTATATGATTGGGTGTGCATGATAGGATGCGGATGGCAGGTGACCGCCAACCCCATCATCGACTCCCTGCAGAAGGCGATATCTGACCTCGTCAACACATGCAAGGGCCTGGTCGTGGTGTGCGTGAATCGCGATGTTGCTTTCCATGGTGGAAGAGGGGACTTGGGGACGATCGCCAACAAGGTTAGCGAGATCTGCAAGGCGTCAGGCGCGCTGGTGACCGAGAACGATCGCCTGTGGCGCGTGGTCCATGCGCTCACAGGAAAGAACTACAAGATCCCTGGGAGCTCGAACTTGCAACACATCCTCCTGAAGCGACTGCTGATTGAGAAATCCATCGATGCGGTCGCACCAAGCAACGCGTTTGTGTGTGAGCTGGAGGGGACGTGCATAAACGAGCCCGTCCTTCGATTCAACATCCCGAAGAACATGGAGGAATCGAAGGTGAAATTCGAGTACAAGCCGACCTTCACTGCACAGTCGAAGAGGAAACAAGAGCAACAAGATGAAGGACACGGCGAACAGGACGCTTTTGGGAAAGCCGATGCCGGTGATCAACGTCTTCGATGGTATACGGTCACGGAGCTCAGCAAGTTTATCTGCGAACTTTGCGCTAAAGAGATGCAGATGAGCAAGTCGAAGGAGCTCGGACCGAATTCGAAGTACAATCCCTCTTCTTGCGTGAACTGTTGCGCGAACTGGAACGCGGACACGAACGGTATTGCAATGTCTATCGAGGGGAAGAAAATGTACACGCGCCTCTTCGCGGAATGCGTGGTGGCACTCCCCGACCTTCAAAACCTCATGGTGGACGTCAACAATATCCAGGCCATGATCACGATCATACGGGAGCTCGCGTATTCAAGGCTGAAGAAGGAGCTTTCTCACGTGGGATTCGTGAGCATGACTGTGGATCAAGCAGCACAGTTCTACAACAACGGTCACGGGAAGCAATTGTGCGCCTCCCGGGATGTGATCGTGTGCAAGAATTCCGAGGGAGTCGAGGAGAGGATGTCCATCTTCTTGATAGGCAAGGATCTTGGCAATGTGGCATATTCGTCCTGGATCAAGAGTGTGCTCGACCAAGGAACGATGTATGAACTCCTGGGACAACCCACGAACGAGGAATCCTTGGGAGACGTCGTCGAGATGGTGTTGGGATTCTTTGAGGTGATGTCGTACTTCCAGCACGAACTGCCACTGTGGAAGGACGCATGGAAGATCAAGAGGGAGTTCGAGCAGTCAATAGTGCGACACCTCGCTGGGAACGTGACCCACACGACGGGCCAGAACAGAAAGCGGAACAGACCGTCCGCACAGCTTGGCGTGCCCACGAAGGAGGTGCTTGACATCATGAACAAGGTCAAGCCCAGACATCCACGATCCCTGATCACCGAGCCCTCTGCACAAGGGTCCAAGAGAAAGGCCACGGAGGGCGAAGATGAGGGTCTTGGTCAAGCACCAGACCCGAGTCGAAGTTCTCAAACCAATACTGAGAAGGAAGACAAGAAGCAGCGAGTGATCGACGGGCGGAGAGCGGCACAAGGATTCCTGGAGTCAATGGAGAAGTGCATGGGAGATATGGGGATCTGTAAGAAGTGCGCGAACCTGGCCCACGACGGCGACTGCAAGGACATTGAAGAGGCTGCTGGAAAAGAGAAGGCGATGAAGGTGCTCCGTGAGCTACTCAGCAGTGACCCTGTTTCATCTGATGAAGACATGGGGGATACGGAGGAACCGACCTCATCAACGTCCAAGGAAAGAAAGAAAGGGGGACAAGCAGGGAAAGAAACAATTGAGATGTACAGCTACACCATCAATTTGGTGGAGATGGCTGACACGGCTGAGGGAGGAGAACTACAATGTGGTGGCGTCGACCTCACCTACAACCCGTGCGGGGACAACAGGACATTCAAGAAGACGCTTGAGATGGGATGCGACACCATCCCGTGCTACATCCCGAAGTAAGGCGATGTGAGTGATGTGCACTTGCCATGGGCGTATGCGTCCATCGTTGACCCCAAATACTTTCCCAAAGGTGCAATCCTTGAGCAAGTGGACGTGATGCAACTTGGCAAGAGTGTCAACTTCTGCATTGCCCCTTTCGACGGTGCTCCACTATGCAGGATTGGTGATGATCGCTCGGTATTTACTACAAGGGACCAAGCAAACCAGCTATCTCACGACCTATGCAGAGTCCTTCGACACAAGATCGGCAATTGCCGAGGAGGTGCTTTCAGGTGCGACGAGGGTGGATGGGTCGACATTGATGCTGTCATTGACGACCGGAACAACGACATATTCCCACCATACACCACGAGAGCGAAACGATACATGGGCATCATGGAGGTGATCAAGTGGCAGGAATCCGGAAGCAGAAAATCGAGATTCCAGGTTTTGGCAGCAAGGTTTCCGAGCATCATGAACCCGAATGACACGAGGGCAGCAAGGGAGGAAATGACCGAAGCTGGCGTGGATCGGGACGACATCGACAGGATGTTCAACAGATGCGATGGATGGTACAGACCTTGGTGCATCCGAGTCACAACTGGTCACAGTGATTTTGGATTCATGAGCTCATCAGCACTGGCGAATAGGTATTCCGCAAGAATGGGTGATTCTCTCGGAGGAGCATTCCATGTGACGTATGTGGAAAACCTGCCAAGCATCGTACGCTGTGGGTAAGTCCCCGGCGGAATCGATGGCGGCAACAGGCTAGCACTGCACTTCGGGGCGTTTGCTCCATGGGATGAGATGAACGTGGCGACGAAGACAACGCTACGGAACGTGAGGAGAGGGGATCCGATTGCGATCATCTATATTCCCAGTGCAACCCTCGCGCGGTATGGGGCTGGAGTCGCGGCTAATGGGACTTTCAGGGTCTTTGACGTGATCCCGTTCTATGAGGTCAAGTCCATTTGGATTGGCAAAAGCAACGGAGGGAAGCGCCTGGAGTACGCTGACATCAAGAGGGCGTACTCGAAGTGTGTGGAGAACGAGATCTGCCCTGGCTTTATCAACTCTTCCCAAGAGTCGGCTGCGATGTTCCTCCAGAACGTCGCAAAGATCAGCGAGAGGATGCCGGAGACTGAGACAGGTGCCGATAATCTGCACTACATC
Source organism: Effrenium voratum (assembly GCA_963377175.1). Taxonomy (NCBI): domain Eukaryota; class Dinophyceae; order Suessiales; family Symbiodiniaceae; genus Effrenium; species Effrenium voratum. The sequence goes on from CAUJNA010000840.1 coordinate 9,588, forward strand.
GTTGACATGGTTAATCGTGCCTGCGAACTCTATCGAATCAACAAGATGGAAGAGTTCAATGCACAGGTCAACGAGGTCCGGGACGAAATCAGCAAATTCGTCATCCTGAATGACGAGACATGGGAAGGACTGAGGTGCCGGATATGTCCATCATGTGCGACCGCGATCCCCACCTGCTTCTGCTTATGCCTGGAGTGCGAGGCACAACTGATCTCCAACGGAAGATACTACATTCACATCAAATCCGATGACGAGGAGGACAACCAAAACCCCAACGTCTCTGGAGATGCCAGGCGTGCACAGGAAGAAGCTAACCACGATGCGGCAGCACAGGAGGATGAGGACGAAGCGGAGGAAGTTCCGGGAGAAGATGACGACATGGACACGCAAGGATATACATCCGGCAATGCGTCAGAAGAAGAAGACGGCGGTTGGCATTACCGCGACACCGATCTGACGTCACGGGACATTATAAGTTCCCAACGGATGGCGATCTGCCTTGACGAGCCGCGTGAGGCTCAGTACATGGCAGGATTTATCGCACTCCAGATGTCCAAGATGTGGGGGATGTTCGAGGGTGGTGAGGAGAGAATGAATGCCAAGCTCGAGGGGAGAGAGGGCTGCCCTTACCACAATGATTTCAAGAGGTACCCCAACATCACTGAGCACGATCAGGAAGGTATACTTTTGCCATCAACAGTAACGAAGATTTCTCAATCGGAGAATGTTCGGACAAGAGCCTTCCGATCGGTTGAGGAGCGTGACGAATATATCCGTATGATGGTGAACAAATGCGAGGGACTTTACACGTTCTACAAGCTGTGGATTGCAGCGAGAATCCTCGATGTCACCAAGGAAGAAATGAAGCTCCTGGTCAAGGACCGAGTGCACCCGGTGGGTGATATTATTTACAGATGTTTTGCACTAGCTTTCAACTGTAAGTATATATCATTCGTGAGGGATGGCCTAAACCTTGGCAAGAATGGTTACACGGTCAACGTGAGCGCCATCATCTCGGCCATCGACCCGAACAAATGCGACACACCCCTGCTGGATTGGTGCCTTCGGAAAGGGCACTGTTTGCCAGAGGACTACAACAAGAAGTGTGTCCGGGCACGAGAAGCCCAGAAGAACTTGGACGAGGAGTTCCGTCGACGCACTCTCAGACTGTCCATTGGGGACCGGTATGCGTAGTGAAGATGCTGATTGCGGCACGATGTGGGTTAGTCCCCATCTGTTGCTTGCGTCTCATCAACACCATTGCGACGGAACGACTCTACATTATGATATGATTTCATATATCCAAGTTGAATGGATGTGTACATGGTTACATATTCCGACGACTATGACGCTCTGGATATTCATGGATGGAACTATTACCTTATAGATGATATCTTTTCATTATTTATGCATTGTCCGTGGTATCTGGAATGGCTATGATTTGCATTAATTACTCACCGATGTTTTCTTTGCCGGAGATATGCAGACCGATCACAAGCGGGCGCGTCTGGTGGACTTTTGTGGCCAACCCATTTATGGATGACAGCTGCGCGATGCGCAAATGCGGCAGCTGGAATGTTCACTGGCGGTCAAGTGAAGTGGCCACAGTGTATTATATACACCTGCATATGGATGTGTGCTTCGATTGGAGGATGAATGTTACACTTTTCGTACAATCGAACCCGGCATGTTTCACAGCGAATGAACGGTGTAGTGATAGCAAGTAAAAGAATGCACGACACGATTTCGTAGTTGAAGCCGTGGCCAGTGGAACGTTTTGTGGTGTTTGGACCGCATGATGAACAATGCGACCCAAATGGGGGATGTTAAAACCCTCTAGTCCCCGTGCCGAAATTGGGTAGCTGTTCTGAGGTCCTTGTTGGTGTTGCTTCCCAAGTTCCATTGATCGCCATTTGGCTCAAGACACAATTGAGGTTCAAGATCTGATGTGTGACTGCAGACCTACGTGATCGGCATTAAGAACGAAAACAACTGCTTGCGCTGCATTGTCAGGACTACTGTTGTAACCATCATTCCTTCTCCCTTACAACGTTTACACGGGTTCGGCTATAACGGCATCGTCCGTATACACCTTTCCACGTGGTTGGTATTAAAGCTTGAGGGTTCGGTGCACAGCGTCCCACGGGACGTCACCTTGCCGTCTCTTGACAGAAGGCAATAGAGGGGACGAGCTTGCGCACGAGAGCAACGCACTCTCTGTCCCGCACCGAGAGAAAGATCACAGAAGTGCGATCATGGGTGGCCGGAACAGAGACTTCAGGGAGGAAGGTGTACCATGTGGTCGGCACCCAACCAGAGTCGGTGGGGAGAGCGATAAGGACGACAGTATCAGCGCATGCGTGCGCAACGAGGGCTGCAATTTGACATGACAGATCCAAGCCAGGTCGAGGTTGATAGTTATGCTTGGAAGGGGGGTGGGCGGGCCCTCCAACAGCACGTCCTATGGCAATGAGTTCTTCGTAAGGCGTAGGGTGATCAATACACTGCCACGTGATAGCTCCCTTATGGACATAGCCGAACTCACTAAAGACAGGGAGAGAGTGGTCATCAACGAGTGTTGTTCTCAGAATGATGCCTTTTTCAATTTCGGCCGTGGCAGACTGAATCAATGGCGGCACCTGCAAGCGAGCAATCGGTGAGAAACAATTGTCACTGAGCACCTTGAGAAAACCGCCTCTGGGCGTAGTGGCAAAGTGTGACCAATACACTCGAATGAGTCGCCCTGGTGAGAAAGTGATGATGGCAGTCCAGCAACCGGGGGGCTGACAACCGACAGTGTGCACAGCCACTCCGCAGTCACCAATGAAGAGTACACAGGAGCGTGCTGCAGGGGCTGTTTGCTCCCACTGTCGAAGCCATAAAAGCATTCCCGCTAAATTGGGCATGTCAGGGTCACAAGTGCCGAGCATGTCAAGGAGGCCAAGCAACTCAAGCTTCGGGAAGAGGGGCTCTTCACCCGAGGACAAGGGCCTGAGAGTATATTCAACCGCAGGCGAGCGCCGAATGACGCTCATAATAGGCTGTTCGCGCGAGAGATAATCAAGGATTGATCGTGGCTCTGACGGTGCTGTCGCGGGTTCTGTGAAGAGCGCTGGCGGAGCAGGCGCTGCGTTGGTTAGCTTGGGCCGCTGATACGGCATGGCCCGAAGAGCATGCCAGTAGTTTTCATCCCCAAAATTGCTCCCGAGCGGGAATGGATTTTGACAGCAAAAGCCTTGTAGGGTCTTATCGAGGTCTTTAAGTACTTGCTGTCGGATGGTAGCGTACTCAACAAGTAGGACGGAGGGAGTGCGTGGCTTCCATGTCTGCGGTTCGACTTCTCCGCACTTGAGCTTACGCAAGTAATGTTTGCCGCCGAGAGCAGTGACAACTGCGCTGGGCTTGAAGTAATTTCCAATAAGATCGTGCATGAGACGATCGGGGATGTTGACGTCACGCATAGCATCTTCACCAAAACTGGTGAGTTCAGCATCAACAACCTTTTCTTCGAGGGATGGGAGTCGAAAGGGGAAGTTTAGGCTCGGATTGTCGAAGTATTCGGCCAAGATAGCGGCTGCTGCTTCCTGCTCTTTGTTCGGGAGCTGTGCAATGGGTGCCCCCCACTGAATAATTTGCTGTAAGGCTCGGACAGCGGTGGCAGGCAGAAAGTCAGCCCAAGGGAGGTCAGGCCAGCCCTGTTCGCCGCATTTTTCATGAAAGTCAGCAACAGTGCCAAAGTAGTCAACCTTGTATAGCAGGTGTCTGGGGTGATAGGCGCTAGTTGTGAATCTTATGTGCCCACCCGGCGTGATCCCTCTCGTTCGTGATCCCTCTCGTTCGCAGCCAAGGGGGCATAGGTGGCGAAACCGGCTTGTGCCTAGGTTTAGGCAGCATCCATCCTTGTTGCCAAGGGTCGGCTGGCACGATATAGGAGGAGTTACTGACAAAAAAGTAACGATTCCTAGATACTGCTGACCATTCGGCAGTATTGATGCGATGTATGCACGACGAAGGCACCCCACACGTGTCCTGGATATATTGTTTGAAGCGGTTGGCCATACTGCCTGCATTTTCAAGCATAGGAACAACCCGATGAGCCAAACCCATTTCCTGGAGCGCATACATGACAATGTAGACAACGTGGTAGTGAACACTTCGAGTGCCTGTAATGCCAAGTTTGCCACCACCCCTTCCAATCTTGGTGTTGTCCTGACATGGCGAGCCCGCACCAAATATAATGAGCGCGTCTTCTGGCAGCAGGGCTAGGAATTCCCTCAACGCGGCAACATGATGGTGCACAATTCCCCAAACATCCGCAAGGTAGCGGACAGGCATCCTATGGTTGGCGTACGTCCAGATGGCAGGATCAAGATGGTACCCCTGTACGGCCGAAATCACAGTTCTGATACTGGAATCAAGTTCAGCAATGAGCATAGCACATGGAGGTCCCAACTCTTCTGCAAGAGTGTTCGCAAAGCTGCCACTCCCATCAAAGAAACTGATGATGCCATGTGGGCGGGTAGGACCGCGCACCACGTGTCTGAGGCGCAGTTTCCGTCGGGATTGCAGGCACTCTAGGCCACCACGTGTCTGAGGCGCAGTTTCCGTCGGGATTGCAGGCACTCTAGGCCAATAGTATCAGCGTTGCAGAGCAGAACGGCCGTAATGAAAGGTAAGAGATGTGTGATTTCCTCACTCAGCAGTCGCACACCTCCCCTGTTGGGGTGGTAAGCATGACCAAATTGGCCATCAAAGTGTTCAACCAGTCCGGAGACCCCTGTGCCAGCTCGGCACTCCTAAGTGCCCGCTCGGCACTGAAAAAAAAAGAGGCCCGAGCGCTTTTTCCTCCAGCGGGTTGAGTTCGCAAAAAACCGTGGGTTTTTGCACCTTGACCCGCCGATCCCCGCAGAGGGTCGCGCGAGCAGGTTAGAAATCGCAAAAAACCTGGGTTTTTGCACCTCGACCACTGTCCTGCGAGGGATCGAGCACGACGGTTCAGCGTGCCGGGGTGGCCAGAGGTCCACTCGGGGGCAAGCCGAAGGCTCACTGTGATTTGTTTTGCACGAGGGGCTGATAGTGTGCGCCCCGCGCCACCCATTGGCCGAGCTCACACCACGTGATCCACCGGCGACGTCAGGAGCTGGCATCGGGCGCACCTCCGCGCTCGCCTTGCAGGATGAGATTTGCAGGTTTGACCCGAGAGGCTGAGCCCAGGCTGGCACATCAGCAAGGCGTACGGCTACGTCTACCTTGTGGACTTGGCGGAGTTTCGCAGCCATGGCTTGGCGACCACACTTGGCGGTAGCAGAGTCATCAAGTCTTGATGGGAGAGAATAAAGCGGGCACTTAGGTAACGTGCCGAGCGGGCACTCGTGAGTAGGAGTGCCGAGCGGGCACTTAGGAGTGCCCGAGCGGGCACAGTGCCGAGCTGGCACTTTAGGTTAGCAGTGCCAAGCGGCCACGGTGCACGAGAATAGTACGGATTCACCAACGGCCCAACGGCCCTTAGTGCGAGTTCGCCCAACGGCGGAGCCCAAAACGGCGCTTTTGCCAGACAATAGCAACGTCACGCTATTCGCGGGTCTGAATCTTGGACGAGCGATTCGGTTAGCAAAGCAGCTGAGCACCAAGCAGAAAGCAGCTTATAACAGACCTATCAGGCAGCCCGGACAGAAATCAGAATGGCAGAAGCAAGGATCAGCCCATGCCCAACTTGCAGATTCAATGGCTGCTTGAAGTGCGATCCCAGCATGACCATGTCATATTGGCTTGGGAAAGAGGCTCGTAAGGCAAGCAAAGTGCCAAAGATCGAAGGGGTGGCCCTGTTTGAAAAGCAGAAGGAGAGTGTAGGGAATCTGACTGGAAATTGTGGAGCCAGCAAATTGGGGGTGTCATCCCACGAATTCGGGCTGTGGTGGTGGTGGTGGTGGTAGTTTTGCTCCTGGGCAAAGGCCTCAGGTCAATTGCAACTGGGGGTGGGGCTGGGGTGGGGGGCTGGAGGAGAAGATTTGAGGAGGGATTTTGCTTCTTTCCTTTTTGGGGGGGAGGAAAAAGCTCAGCTTTCTTTCGGGTATTTTACTTTTTTTGGGGGGGGCAGGCTTAGCTTTATTTGGGGGGTTTTATTTCTCACAGGTGGACCTCGTTTGCGTGCGTACCTTCTGGAAGGCTATCGGTTTCCTTTGCCGCACAGCAGCCAGGTCAAATAAATTTCGGCTTTGGAGCCGTTTTGGGCAGCTAAGGGAGTGCTCGATGTTTGGGGGTCTCCATACATGTACATTTATGGAGACCCCAAAAGTAAAAGTTTCAAAACCGGCGCCGTTTTTTTCATCGGACGGACTTCCTAGGCATGTGGGAAAACACGGCCGGAGGCTGTGCTGTGCACCTGGCCCTTTTATCCTGCGTCCTCTGGATTGCGGGGGCTAATTAGGGAATTTGTTTTGCCAGTCGCTCTCTAAAGCCTTCCGTTCAACGGAAAGCCAAGCTAAACTTCCACTTGACAGCCTTAACACAATTGTCAAAACCTGCCAAACAACGAACATAGACATCAGCGTTCAGTTCAGCGCACAAGCGCTCAGACAGCACTACGGCGCGAGTGAAGTAGAACATCTTCCACTTCTCTGGAAAAACAAGTCCAGCTCATCACTCCAAACCTTAAGCATGGTGGTTCGTCTTAATGTTTGACGCAGCAGAGTCGGCCACTGATGTAGCAAGGTGTACATGTCTGCACTGCCTCTGGCAACTGTACTCATCCGGTCTTCAAAGCCGCGGCTGGCCCATAAGATTTCTTTTGCTGCCGGCTTGGTTGCTGATCGCCAAATTGTGTTTGGTTTGTGAAAATGGATTTGTTACCGGAGTGCTGGTATGACTCAGTGGGAGCTTTGAAGCTGTTGGTTGGCGGCTCGAATCAAATTCACGTGACTTCACCAAGGAATAGGCTCAAATGAATAGTTCGTTTTATCTCGTCTCATAATGCTTCGCAGTGTGCTTACTTTCAGGACACAACGTCGTGAAGTCTTCAGTCGATCTCATCTCTGTCGACACAATTAGAATTTAGAACATTTCAAATTTGCTTGCAGCGGATGGTGCCTTCTGAAGGCATCGTCTCGAGTCCATGATCTGAATGTCTTGTCCGTTTTGTGCATTTTTTCTTGCTACGCAGTTGGAGGGAAACATCCTTCTTTCCTTTTCAATGTACCATGTTGCTGTCCATCGGTGCCTTGATTGTTGCCTGATGTGATTTCTAATTCTGCTCTGGTGTTCGATCACCATTGATCTGATCTGTGCATATGTTGTGATGTTTTCTGCTTGCTGTAGTGGTGTTTTGTCTCATTGAGCAGTATTGCAATCTACTACTGCGCCTGGTAGTAGTGTGTTGTTGTCCTTGGAGTTGAAATTCCCATGTTGTAAAGCTCTTCGAACTTCTGTTCATCCAGGTGTGGTTTTAGCAGCCGAATAAGGTGCTCAATGCTTGTACCAAGAGGTAGGGAGTGCCTCGCATGTATCAGACGCCATGTTTCGAAACCGTTGCCTTGCATGTTTTGTCTGCAGATTGTAGATGCTGGTCCATTGCATGTGCTCGCCAAGAGGTAGTGTAGGTTGTGTTGCTCGCTTGTATCCTTTGTTCTGTTGTGAAGGCATTCTCAAGTTGGTCGCTTGTGTGGCAGTTGTTGCTGTTTGGCCGCCATGTTGCTCATTACTGTCTACCTGAACCCGTGGGTGTGTGTTGGAGCTCACCCTGGGTAGTGTGGGAGGATCATGTGCCAGGGATGACTGCTCCGATACTATGTTAAACTCAAAGTGACTGTGTAACCTAAGTGCCTGAAATTTACACCTGTGTGTGTCAGCACAGCACTTTTTGTGCTGTGGGCGAGGGCTCAAGGCCTTGATGTACAAAAGGGGCAATGCAATACAGCTCGACTTGTCTGGGGTTTGCCCTTGCTACGATAGAAGGCCCTGCCAGATTGCAAGGGGAACATTCGGCAAGCCTTTAATTTACCCCTGATATACCAGGCGTTTGCGGTTGAGTATGGCTGGTTTACTTGGCGCAGTGAGACAAACAAGCAGCAGGTTTCCATGACCGCGGCTCAGACTTGCGACAATGTGGAGCCAGTCTGGATTTTTTCGTGCACAAACACGCTGGGACCTGCGACTGTAAGCTGAGATTTTGGACGTGCGAACGAAATAGAACAGGCAGATGAGCGAACTTTGAAGAGACTCAAACCTTCTACGCATCTTTTTCCGGGGTGGTCAGACAATCAGAGCCACAGACCTGGTAAGAAGATTGCAGCTTTGTGCAAAATGTTGGGCTTGTTTTTTTCACTTTATGTTGATATCTTGGCGTACATTTTCCGTGATTTTGGATGACTCACATGGTGGTGGATTGAGCGATTTGGCTCAAACAAGGCAATTCTTTTCAGGCATTGAGCTCTACTTCAGGGATGCCAGCTCAACGCATGCGGGAACAGCTTCAAAAGGGTGTAATGCATGTGTGAGATGGCCAAGACACACCAGTTTTTCAATAGTGCTCGTGTCATCTATCCGACATATGATGATCACGTGAGCGTGGTGATCGGAACTCTGTTTGATCATGTCATGCGCTGGAGTTTGCTGCCTGCGGTGTTCGTCACGCTTGCTGCGGCAGACAACGTTTGGACCGAGCAGTCGTCGTGCTGAAGATGATGCAGCACAGTGGGGTGTTTGTTAAAATGGCAGACCCCCTTTTGGTTCGCCTTTAAAGGGATGCCAAAGGGACACCCATCATTTTAGCAGACCATCTGGGTAAAAGAAGATGTTGCGTGTTTTTCTCCATTTCTAGTTTTATTTTTTCATTTACCGACAGAAGGGTGATTGCGACATCTACTTACACTCTGCAAGCGCAATGATTCGTAATAATTTAATAGCCTAGGGCCGGTCTGATTTTGATCGTGGCCAGGAGCGAAGTGACGGCCACTGGTGGGCCAGCTGAACTGGAGTATCCCAGCGCGGTGTGGGATGAGGCCAACAAGAGGACAGGGTTGAACATGCTGGGTCCCTTAAAGGGAACTTTTTGCGGGTTCGCCAAAATACTTTGGGAGTTTCCCAGAAAAAAGATTCAGAAGACACAACACACAGAAAGGTCAGTGTAATGGACCCAACATCGTGCAATGGTTTGGTCAAGACTTATATCAGTATCTCACTTCGGCGAGCAGTTTTTCAGCTCGATGCTCACTTTGGGTTCTTAAGTGAATATATTCAAATCGACGTCGATGTTCGCTTTGGCTTGCTTGCTGCCAGTTTCCCGATTGGATTTGCCAGAGATGCTTGCTTTCCTCATTTTATACCTTATGCTACTCCAACCCCTCAAAGGGCAAAGGGATCCTCGAACACACATCCCCTACAACAACCCACGAAGACTTTACTGGACCACAGGCCTGACCGATGTGGGAGGCGTGTTGTTCTATGAGTTCCATGCACCTTGCGCCTCAGGATGCTGACCTTTGGCGGAGGTGACAACTCCGACGCTTTCCACGACAGCGTCTTCAGCCTTGAGGACTCCACGTGGACTGACATCTCCACCAGCGGCACAGGACTCCCGGCTAAGGCCAGAAATTGATGTCTCGAAAGGAGGGTTACCCCATTCTCGGCTTCTCCCCAATTCGAATCATGGAGAGTCCTGGCAGGTTCCGTTGCCCGTTGCCCTTCTTTCTCAGTTCGGGTTGTATTCACCCTTCTGCCAGGCACTCAGTTCTACGTCCCTTTTTGTTCGGTGGTGTACAACGAAAACAGGATCCCTTGAAGCACTGGATTGCATCCTTTGACTCTGTCCAGTAAAATTTGAAGTAAAGTGAATCGTCCAATTTACCCTCCAAATGGTGGGTTTATAGGAAACTCACTGGAGCCAGCAAGTTATTTTGAGGGGCCCCATCAACATACAACCACTTTGAGCAAAAAAAAGCTGATCTCCACTGGTTGAATCGCGTTTGGACACCTTCACCAAGGTTCCCAACCGCTTGTGGTGGGCCAAATGGCCGAGAAAAAACACCAAAAAAACACCAGCGGTGACCTAGGACCCGCGGGGCGGTACAGGCAGGCCATCGCCCTGGATGGCTCCAGGATGTTTGTCTTCGGAGGCCATGCGAGCGATGGAATCGCCGGGGAGTTTGGTGGCTGTTGGTCCAAAATGGGTACTCAAAATGGGTTGCCAACACGGACTAAAACCTGTGATCCCCTAGTTTTAATTTTGACCCACAGCCAGCCATGAATTTTGGATTGGCCGCCCTTTTCACTGGTGGCGATGCTTTTAAAGTGGTTGAGCACTCACCATGCCCATTTTTGCGCGTCGAAACTTCACGCCCGTAGTTGGGTCCAGGGAGGGCCACGCTCGAAGCTTCGCAAAAAGGGAGCCACAAGTCTCCAAGGTTCATCGGAGGACAGGCATAAGGACCTGTTTGCTCTTGCCACCTGGCGTGATTTCGGACCGTGCAGTGCACAAGATTTGCATGCCAGTTGCAGGTTGCAGGTTCTTTCATGGACAAATCTAAGGATTTGACCACCTACGCGTGGTCCTCGCTGGATGACGGCGACGAGCTTTTCGGGCATTCCATGCTATGGGATTCGCAGAACAGCCGATTGCTGGTCTTTGGAGGCCAGAAGGGCGCGAGCGAACAGTACCGGGACCAGCTTATGGAGTGGAAGTCTGCGGAGGAGCCTCGCTGTTCGCATTCAAAGGCGTTTGGGCCCAAAGTGTCATGTGTTGTTGGTCACCAGGAAATTTACGACATTGCAAGACAGTGGGCTTATATTGTTCTTACTGGATCACATGTAAACCAGAGAGATGGGACTGCAGCTGTGGTGCGCCTTTGTTGCCTTTCTGCAAAAATGCTGATGTCCCTTCGTTATTTTTGCAGGACAATTGGAGCGATCTTTCTCCAAGTGGCGATTCTCCCAGCAAGCGTTCATTCCACACGGCAGTGTGGAAAAGCTCCACAGAGATCCTTGGCCAAAGCTGCTCCTACCCCCAAACATTCCCTCAGTTTTGGCCCACCTTACTTCCAAGAGGATGTGTTTGAGGGGTGGCATGTTTGGGGGTGGTGTGATTGGTTGCGGGTCGATTTCCAGACCCTGGCTTTCTGCTGGTTGAGGGGCGGGTTTTGTTCCCCCACAACACGCGTATGATTTTGACCACGCCATTTGCCAATTTTCACGCTCGCAGCTGGAGCATTTGGCTGCTCGCATCAGATCAAATTGCAGAGTCTTGCAAGCCTCGGGCATTCTTGGATAAGTTAGCTGGGCTGTTGGAAGCTAAGGGTGGGTGAATCCTATTCCAGAATCCTTGTTGGCAAACTACTAGGGCATGCTTGTTTGCAGCCCAAGGGAAGGAGTAAGGGTTGACTTTGAACAGCTAAGGGTTGACTTTGAACAGCTACGACCCAAAGTCAAAATGCTATGGGTGGTGAATTGAAGGGAAACCACCGGATCTTGTTAGCCCTCACAACCGCACCACTTTTCGCCCAGTCTCGGCCTGGCCGAGGATGCTTGTCTTTGGCGGTCAAGGAGGTAGCACCACGTATTACAAGGCTCCGTGGCATGCGGAATGGATCGGTCAGGGTCAAAATCCTGAAACAAGCGCCCTCCCCCCTTGCAGGGCCCTTTCTTTTTTCTTGATTTGGGGATCTGGCCGACTGATTTGGAGATGTCCGGATTTTCACCGTCGTTTGATTCGAGTCGGGTGGCCAAGGACCTCTACCTGTACGATACCGCTTCAAATGAGTGGTCATCGCTTGCAGATGGCTCAGCAGAACGAGCCCACCATGCTGCGGTGTTCGTGGGTTGCATGAATGTCATGCTGGCAGCTTGGCAATGGCAGCGCATCAGTTTGGCATGTTGCAAGTGGGATGTATTGACTGGCACTGATGTGGAAAAGTGATAGGCAACTAATTGTAATCTCGGTTCATTCTGGAGTGATCTGAGAAATTTCGGTTCCCAAGGGTGCCAACCTTTCTTTTAACCATAGGTTTGCACATTTGGAGTGGGCAAAGGGACCGCCATGTCAACATTCCCCAGCTTGTGTCATCGCTTCATGTCGGAAGTGACGGACCTTTTTCGGCGTGTCGGAGAGCTTTTTTTTTTGTCGCACCAGGCAGCTTGGCTGTGCAATGCTGTCACCCGCAGTTTGACAAGATGTCAGCTTCCTTCGGATACTTGGGATATCCAAAGGCCTTCGAGCCTTCGGGGGCAATGTCGTAACCAGAAAGCCTCCATGCCTGGCAACTTTTTGGTTCCCTGAGGCTGGTTTGATCGTGTGAAGGATTCGGAGTTTTGAAAGGAGCAGGGCTTGCGAGCGTTGTTTACCCGAGCATCTTTTTGTGTTTAGGCTTTTGCTGGCTTCACAAGCATCGTCAGCCTTCTCATTGGGGGTTTGTGGATTAGTTTGAAGGGTAGGGCGGTACTTTCCCCCCCTTATGTAACAAGAACCAGGCATTCAACCGCCCCAAGCAACTTTGAACCACTCCAAACCACTCCCAACCACTCCTACATCAAAAAACTTTATAATAACATCATTGTTCATTGTTTCTTTTTTTTCTTCTTGAAACATATTGGTGACATTTTGTGTTAAATGTGTGTGTGTGTGTGTGGGGTGGTTGCTTTTTTTTAGGCGGTTGTGATGCAATATTGGTGAAATGGTGGGCTCTAAACGGAGTCAAGCTTTTTGGTAGGTTCAATTCCTCCTACTCTGACAGAGCTGTGAGGTACACGGAGGCTACGACGGCAGTGCCCTGAGCCATGGCCAGACTCCACTTACCTTTTTGCAGTTTTGGCCGTTCTGGATTTCCCCAAATTTCGCCACATTTGCCGTTTTTTTGGAAATACTTGATTCACTTCATTGATCCATATTGCCGTATTTTGCTTGGTCTCGCAGGTTTCGTAACAAAAACCTCCACCTGAAATTCGGACGATGCCACGGGGGATTAAGGAGCGACCTGGCCGTCTACACGGTGTCCAGAAACTCTTGGTCCACCGTGGAGACGAGCGGCACAGGCCGCTCGGAGCTCCGAGCTTCCGGCCTTTTCCCTTTCATGCGGCGCTTCCTTTCCGGGCCATTCTTCTGCCTTTCAGGCGTATATATATATACATATATATATATAATTATATATATATATATATATGTATTATATGTATATTATGTATATGGTACCCTCTCCCCCCAAAACAAAGCCCAGGTTTTGCGAGAAAATCGCTGGTCTTTGCGGTGTTTTCTCCTCAAAGCAGGAATCTGCCAGAACCTACTTTCTGCATCTCATGTCAAAACCTCTCATTTTCCAAAATTAGCCAATGCTGCAACCAAGAAACACTTACAAGAACGCTGAGCAAAACTGAAGAATAGAGAAGCATGAAAAACAACAACTGAAGAACCGTGGATTCAGCAGCGCATGGGGGCTGCTCCGCCCCCCCCGCCCCCGGCCCCAGGCATGTTCCCCGAATCTGTTAACCCTAGCCAGGAGCCTGAGCTCAGCATTCCCCTAGTCTTCCCTAGTGTTGCCCTAGTATTCCTCCAATATTCTCTTGGTATGCTCCTTGTATTCCCCTACTAGTATTCTCCGAATATGCACCTTTAATTTCCCGAGTATTCCCTGAGTATGTACCTGGTATGGCCTTGTTATTGTCCTAGTATTGCCCTAGTATTCTCTTGGTATGCCCCTAGTATTTCCTCACTACCGCTGAGTCTTCCCTTGATATTCCCTAGTAAAGGAAGTGGAATACTAGGGAAGAATCTTCAGTATTATCTAACAAACTAGGCAGCTAAGTAGATAACTGACGCATTAGCCAATTAACTAGCTAGCAAACTACTTCGCGGATATACACATGTATACTATACTATACATACATACATACATACAATACAATACAATGCATTACACTACATTACATTACATTACATGACATGACATGACATGACATGACATGACATGACATACATTACATACATTCCATACATTACATACATTACATACATTACATACATTACATACATTACATGCATTACATACATTACCTACATTACATACATTACATACATTACATACATTACATACATTACATACATTACATACATTACATACATTACATACATTACATACATACATACATACATACATACCTACCTACCTACATACATACATACATACATACATACATACATACATACATACATACATACATGCATATAGACATACGTACATCCATACATACATACATGCATGCATGCATGCATGCATGCATGCATGCGTTCCGATACACATGCCTACAAGTTTACATTTGCATTTGTCATTTTGCTTTCATATTGCATCTGCGCTTACGTTGCGCTACAGTTACGTTGCATGACATTGCATTGCCATACGTACACGTTGACATGTATATGCCTAAATAATATATATATATATATAGATATATTAACGCACACACACGCACACACACGCACACACACACACACGCACATATATATATATATATATATTATTTAACGCACACACACGCACACACACGCACACACACACACACACACGCACACGCACACACACACACACACACACACACACACACACACACACACACACACACACACACACACACACACACACACACACACACACACACACACACACACACACACACATGCATGCGCATATACTATGCCTTGCGCTGTGCACTTGTCTTACCAGCACGCACGCAACATGCATGTCGCATACATGCCTGCGCATACCTTACTATGCCTGTATGACTCCTTCATCATCTTGTTTCATATGTAACTTTCTCATGTAATAAATCCCTTATTATTTGTTGCTTGACACTCATATAAATAAACACATACTTATGTATTACATATATAAATATTGTTCCATATGTTGACGTGTTATTGACGTGACTTTCCTTATGTTTTATATGTGCTCGCACGTCGCGGCAACATGTTGTTACGCATGTTTGACTCATATGTCCATACTGTGTTGTCCCATGCATTCAATATATGACATCATATATGTTGTCCTTGTGTTGTCACATGTGTCAACGCCCCGCACGCGTGTGCATGTTTGCCAACATGTGTTGTCACATATGACGGCGCCATGCATAGCTGCGTAACGCATACGCACGCCGCGTTTGTCTACGCCCGCATCGCCGCGCGCCCGCCCGCGCGCGCCCGGCGCTTCGCGACGCCCGCGCGACGGCGCCCGCGCTCGGCGCCCGGCGCCCCGGCATCCGGCGCCCGACCGCTGAAAATCCCGGCCGGCGCCCGGCGCACGACGCCACGGCGCCCCACATCCCACGCACGCCGGCGCACCGCGCACGCACCGGCGCCGGGCACGCGCCCGGCGCCCGCGCCCGCGCCCGGCGACACGCCGACGCCCGCGCACGACGCCCGACGCCCGGCGCCCACGCCCGGCGCCGGCGCCCGCGTCCGCGCCCGACGCCCGGCGCCCGCGCCCGCACGCCCGGCGCGCGCACCCACGCATATATTAATATTATTATTATTATTATTAATATATTAATATTACACGCACGCACGACGCCGCGCCCGCCCCGCCCCCGCCGCCGCCCGCCCGCCCCGCCCCGCCCGACCCATTGGCCACGTCCCAGACGCGACATCCCGTACTTCCATACCTTCTACCTCTTCATCCACGCCCGTGTTCGTGCCTTCGTCGTTCGCCCGCCCGCTTCGCCGCCCATGTCGTCCGTCGCCCGACATCGTCGACGCTCGCCCGCCCCGCTCGGCGCCCGGCGCCGCCCTACCGGGCGTGCGTCGCTCCCGCGCTGCCGCCGCCCGCGTCCATCGCTCCGCGTGGCCCGTCGTCGTCGCTCGTCGCTCGCCGCACAAGCGCACGCGTCGCACGTACGTCGCGCGGCCAGCCATGTCGTAGTAACGTGTCGTAATCGTCGTCTGTCGTGTCGTCGCGTCGTCGTCGTACGCGTCGGCGCACGTCGCAGCTCGTACGTGCATGTTGTCGTGTTCGATCGTCGTTGACGCAAGGTACGTCGCATGCGCGACGCAACACGCGCGCGCGTCACGCACGCCAACGCAACGCGACAACGCACGCACATGTGTGTGTGCGTCGTTGCCATGCGTGTGTGCATGTGTGTGTGTGTGCTTGTGCGCTGCCTGCCTGCTGTGAAGGATCTAGAGAAACGTGCGCAACACGCGTACACACACGCACACGCACATATACACACACGCGCATACACATATATATACACACGCATATATATTATACATACATACACACATTATACATTTATACATACACATACACACACATATTATTACATATTATATATATATATTATATACATATATATATACATATTATATACATATATATACATATTACACATACACATATATATACACAGGTTACACGTTATATATTACACATTTACACACACACATATTACACACACACACACACACACACACACACACACACACACACACACACACACACACACACACACACACACACACACACACACACACACACACACACACACACACACACATACACACACACACACACACACACACACACACACACACACACACACACACACACACACACACACACACACACACACACACACACACACACACACACACACACACACACACACACACACACACACACACACACACACACACACACACACACACACACACACACACACACACACACACACACACACACACACACACACACACACACACACACACACACACACACACACACACACACACACACACACACACACACACACACACACACACACACACACACACACACACACACACACACACACACACACACACACACACACTTGAGGACAAAGACAGGTATTCAAACTCTTTTTCTGAGGACAAACTCTTTTGCGTGTGGGTTGGGCGCGGCCGTTTCCCCGATCAGGGTTTGAGTGGCAACTGACACGGGTTGTGGCGCGTATTTGTTAAGAAATTCTCATGCAACGCAACCGAACTTTGGATCCACCGAGCAGGCGGTCCAAACAAAGTGATGCTTGCAAGTTTGTCCGCCATGTCTGAAAAAGCCACGAGGAAAAACACATTCTTCTCCCTCAAGTGTAAATATATGTATGTATATATATATATATATGTATACATGAACATGTATACAGGAAAATGTTCTACATGCTGTAGCTGTGCATACATCGTTTTCATTTTTGGGACTGGCAGATGTATCCTTTGCTGCACAGGCCCATCTGCCAGGTTCGGCCACGCTGCTGCTACCTGGCCTGCAGTGGGAAAGCCACAGCTGAGCTTTTGTTTCGTGCTGGTTGGTTGGTGCCCTAGGGGAAAGAAAAAACACGGGACCCGCCCCTGGTTGATTTGACGAACAGGGGAGGTGTCGCGTTTAGAGGAAATCCTGCACTTGGGGCTTCAGGGCATCCCTATTGGTCAGGGTTCATTGATCAGGGGTCGACGGCATGGTCCCAACCAGTGTGGGTTTTGTTGGATGCAGCCCTCAGCGTTCCCAGTTTAAGGTGGAGTCCCGCTCCCCCACTCGCCCTCTTTTTGCGATGGGAAACTGAAGGGCGATCCCAATGGAGAGCCCTTTCCCACGCCCCGGGATGCACTTTGCCAAAGGCATGCGGGTCGCAGCTGCAAGAGTGCATTTTGCGATCATAGCCACAAAGTTTCGACCCGAGAAGAGGCAGTCCCAGGCACAAAGGGGTGCCATGTTTGTTTTTTTCTTTCCGGTAGGCCACTAGAGAAACCCCGGGCGCTTTCTTGGGGCTGTCAGGTTTGGGACAGCTCCAGGGAGAACTTGCTGGTCACCGGAGGCACCAGCGCCACGGAGATCTTCTCGGACACCTTCCGGATGACCACGAGCCACTGCACCACCACCACGACCTCCTCCTTCGCCGCTGGGAAGGAATTTTACATAGTTTTTTTTTGGTGGACATCAATTTTTCGGTGGGGATTTTTATGTCCACCACCCACTTTGGAGGTGATTCCCTATTGAATTCGTGGCCTGGGCTGCGTTCTGGTTGAAGTCTCACCGGTCAATGGCCCAGGTTTGCTTTTTCTTGTGGAGTTGCTTGCTTTTCGGATCTTAAGCCACAATGAATAGCTTTAAGATTTTGGACATCACTGCGTCTTTTAGCAAGCAGCAAGAAGTCAATCTTCCCGTGAAGCGGACAACTGCCGCAGAGGTAAGCACCACCACCTTCACGGCCACCGAAACGACCACGTCCAAGACATTAACCTCATCAACGATCTCCAGCTCGTCCTCTAGCCAAACGAGTACCACAACAGCCTCCTCCATTACGACGTCAACAAGCGCCTCATCAACCACAGCAACCACTACTTTCACTGTCTCCACAAGCTTGACAATCACCACGACATCATCTGGGACTTCTACGCTGAGCAGCACAATGACAACTTCAAGCACATCACTTTCCTCAACAAGATCCACTTCAAGAAGTGACACCACCACCACCACCGCCACCGCCACTGCCACCACCACCACCGCCACCGCCACCACCATCACCGCCACCACCACCACCACCGCCACCACCACCACCACCATCACCACCACCGCCACCACCACCACCGCCACCCCCACCGCCACCACCACCACCGCCACCACCACAACCACCACCACCACAACCACCACCGCCACCGCCACCACCGCCACCACCACTGCCACCACCACCACAACCACCACCAAGTCTGCCTCAAGTTCATCCACAAGTGCCAGCGCCACGTCCTCAACGTCAAGAACTTCGGTCACGGTGACAGCCAGCAGTCGCACAGAATCAACGACCAGTTCCACAACGGCTTCTTCCAGTGTGAGCTCGACAAGAACCAACACAGCTACCGCTACAGATGTCGCGATGCCTGGCAGCACAAGCACTGCGTCAAGTGCAACGACTACCACCTCAGCCAGCACGTCTCAGGCTATTTCTGTGACTAGCAGCACAGCAGCAACTAGCCTCGCAAACAGCGTGACCAGTTCCCTCAGCACTTTGACCACCACCTCGGGCACTTCGACTTCCACTCTGATCAGCACCTTGACCACTTCCTTCGCGACTGCGAGCTCCACAAACCCGCCTCCCTTGGTTGATGCCGTTGCCGCGCGCCGGGAGGAGGGCCACCGAAGTGGGCTTTCTGTCTTGTTGTCGGTGAATTTGGCGCAAGAATGACAGCCCCCAGATTTGAAGAAAGAGGCCAAGCACAACCCCGGAGAAGGGGCTGGTGCTTGCCACTCCCAAATGACTCCCGAAGCCCTGAATTGGAGGCTAGGATGCTGGCCTGGGATCTGATTTTTTCCGGTTCTCTATCCACAGCAATCAACAAGAAGCACCTTCCCACAGCAAAGTGGCTGTACATCCGCTGTATATCCAATTAAGCTTCTTGGGTAGTGGTTCTGGGTGGAAACCCTTAGAAAAGAGAACCAATCCAAGCCGCCAATTGTATGGATACCCTGAGTCCTGGAATGGTGACGTCATGGTGTTGTGATCCCCTCAAAGCCGGCACCCCCTGAAATGGCGAACCCAAAACCCTAGGGTTCATGACCAGCCCCAGCCCAAACACAGGGGTGTCGTTTTGCAACACAGCACGCACGTTTGGAAGTGGCTCCTTTGAGAGCTTGCGTCGGCTGACGGAACTGGCAATTACCAGACCAATCTTGGAGGTCAGCCAGAATTGGTCTTCACAAAGGGGCACAATGAATCCGAGCCTCACTGGTCAAAGGAATGCATTTTGGAGTGTATCCCGGTAGTGCTTTGGGGTAGTGAACACCACTGTGGGGCCAACCCCTTGTTTGCACCTGTGTACCTGTCTCAACATGCACCTTTTTGTTTCCCAGAAGCGGCCACGGAATGGTTCTTGAACACATTTTGCCACACCCAACCCCAGGATAAAATATAAACCACTGTACAAGAAAACTCCGTTTTGTTTCCCTTCAGGGGGTTTTGAGCAACAGCACAAATGCGGAACTCCTTGCCTTTCGTTTCCTGTCAAACCATGGCAGAGCCCCTTACAGGTATCAGAGGTTGATTGTTTCAGCAAATTTTCTCAGCCCAGGTTGTTGACCATTTGGATTGGTTCCTTCAGTTACCAGGGACCCCCTCAATTTTGGCTCTAAACTGGATAGCTTGACAAATTGCCATCCCTACAAAAACAGTCGTACTCACGTACTCCCCCTGCCAAACCACCAATCCAAACCACCCAGTTCACTGGGCAACCTCCAAATCACCCACACTGAAAGCTAAGATGGGACCCAACTGGGTATGGTTCAAAACTAAACCACCAAAGGCAGCTGGTTTCAGTCCATGCGTCCATGTGCCGGGGTTTCGTTTTGGCTACCTATTTTTGACCCACAGCCAGCTCACTTTCCACGCCCCAAACCATTTCGGTCAGGAGGCCGCCGCCGCGAGCGCTGCGGTGGAGGCGGCAGAGGAGCGCGCGGTGCTGCAGCTGCTGGCGGCGCTGGCGCCGGCGCCCGGGGCGCCGCCGGGGGTGCTGGGCTCGGCGAAGGTGGAGACGGAGGCGGAACCGTTCTGCCGAAAACGGGTTTTGGCCATGGCTTCGTGGGTTTAACATAATCAACCCCCAGTTTTCGTTTAGGGGGGTGTAATCAACCCCAGTTTTGGTTTAGGGGGGGTGTCTCTAGTGGTTTTCGTGCAGAATCATATTTTTGAGGGCTGTTGCCCCCTATGAATAAATTGGGGGTTGAGTATATGGGGTTAACAGTAGTGAGGCCATAAACCTCAGCATAGCGCCAAAGGTCGATGGGGCTTTGCTTTGCCGTAGCTTCATGAGGTTACCGAGGCCACAATGATATACCTGAACGTAGAACCAACAGTCCTTGGGTGTTATACGATATTCGTGTGAGGTTCGGTCAATATGTTGCGTCAAGAGGTTTTGGGAGCGACATGGAGAGGTGGGCTTTGCACCGGCATGCCATTGGTTTATCCCGATTTAGACATAATCCCAGCAAGCTTGCTGAATTTTCCAGAAAGGAAACCAACTCCTGGGTTTAAGTCTAGTGGGAAGTCAAAACATTGAACCCTTCCCTTTGGTAGAAAAGGCGATGGCAATATAACGGAACCTGTTTCGACCACCTTTGAGGAACGATACTTGGGTACCCCCAACGTCCAACCCGGCAACCCAAAATACCAAACGAATAGAAGCAAGATTCGACGCAGTTGTAGTCGGGAGAGCGGTGTGCGAGGCTTGGTACCTTCTTTAGGACGGTTGAAAGGGACACCTAAACGACATCCACTCTTCTTTTTTTTGGGGGGGTCGCCCCTTTTGACCCATATTCATTTGTTCAATTTACCCTGTAGTAATAGAAAACGGGTTCACCTCCATTTGTAAGAAAGCGGATCTCTCCAAAGCTGAACACGTGAAAACACAATTCGCTCAAATGTGGAAGGGTACTGTTTTTTGGGTGGTGAAGGGAGCACGACACCATTTACCTCCCTTGTGTGGAGAGCCACCTATCGGAGAGCTGAGTTGAGCTTTCTTTTGGTTGAATTCCTTCCTCCTAACCTGGCTGGGTCTTTGGCGTAGCCTTAGCCCCCTAGCGGTTTCATTAAACCTATGAAAGGTCAAAGGACCTTTTGCTTGGAGCAACCTCCAAACTGCCACTCCAAACCCACGAACCACTCCAAACCGACAAACCAAATGCAAGCCAAGCAGAGTTTCGCTCCCAATCGACAGGTCGGAACTGTGGAGGTCACCGCCTTCTCTGCAGACGCCGCGGCTGCTGCTGGTGGAACCGTGCCGGTGACGGGCAGCGGCGGCGTTGCGGTGGACGTGCCGTCTCAGGTCCTGGGGCAGGCTCCGAACCAAATGGGCCGAGTTGGGTTGTTGCCCTTCGGCTTATTTTGAACATCCAAAAATGATACTCAAAATAACATAGCCTGGGTATCTGTGTGTGTGTGATCGCCTTGGTTTGGGGAACGGCGAAAGGAAAAGAGAGAGAACCACATGTTTGTTGGGCAACTGTATTTTGTCACGTTCCCAAAATGGGTGGTCTCACTTGACATTCGCTTTGACCCCAACTTGAAAGACCATCAATAAGAGACCAACACAGGCGGCGTAGTTTCCTCCAAATGAGGGTCATCTTTGGAGTTGGTACCCTGTTTTGGAGCGCTCAAAGGGAAGCCAACAGGAAACCAAGAGGCAGACCCAAGGACGTCGACCAAAATAACCGCAACAGCATCGAAGACCTCGTAGATGCCGCCAACGACACCCCCATTGACAATTCCCAACAGCATCCACAAGCACGTCCCCAGCAACATCCACAAACACAGCACCCAAGACAGCCGGAAGACAACCCCGACAGACACCCCCAACAGATACAAAGTCGGCATCCTCCAAAAGACATCCCCCAAAGACATCACTAAAACACCGTCGGAAGACAAAACACATCCTCAAATGACATCACCCAAGAGAGCGCAAAGACATCCTCAAAGACATCCAGACAGGCTCAAAGTTGGGGATACGTCTTTGCGTTGGTTGTCTTGGGGGACATTCTCCGAGCGTGACTTTAGGGTTGGCTGATAATTTTGTTGGTCTCTCTCGGGACGTCTTTGTGGCTGTCGTGTGGGGGATGTCCTTGGGGGATGTCTTTGTCGTTGGGGCGGAAGATGTCTTGGGGCTGTCTCAGAAAATATCGGTTGGTTGGGAGAAATCTTTGGAGCTGACTTTGAGGTTATGTTGGGACGCTTGCGGGGATGTCTTTGGATATGCTTTTGAACATGTCTTTGGGCTAAGAATTCCTGGAATGATTCGATTCCCCTGTAAATACCACTAAACAATGGTTTCCCATGGTTTCCAAGTTATGCAGAATATCGTCCATCCAAATGAAAGGCAACCCCCTCACAAGTATATTTGGGGGATGTCGATCTGGGAGCCAGCCTCAATTCTCACCCCTTTATTGTGGGAGGATGATAGAACGGGCAAAAAACAGAGACCGAAATCGACCAAAAGGTTTTCCGCTTTCGGGCAAACCAGCGATTTCCAGAAGGCCTATTTGCAAGGGATGCATTTCAATGCAGGAGTTGATGGACAAAAAAGGAAAAGCCCGTTGGGTGAGAGTAGACAAATCACAACCTCCGTATTTTGGAGAGAACATTTCATGAACGGAGTTCCTATTTTCACTCGGGTGTAAAACCTTGGTCAGGCGGCCTCCATAGGCGGAGCGGGCCCGGTGCTCTTGAGTTTTACCTCCATGTGCCTCGGCCGGAAGCCGGATGCCTTTTTCACTTTTTGAATCCTTGGCGGAATTTCCGACTTTCCCCTGAAGCGGCAACACGTCAAGTTTTCAAACCTTTCACTCTTTTGTATCCGTTTGGCACTTGGTGTTCCGCCATATTCCCTTACCACCGCCAAGCCCCTCAGCCTCCTGCCTCCCGCACCTCCTTTCCCAGCCGCATCTTCCATTTCAATGAATTTTCGGTTTTGTTCCCGACCCGTTTCCACCCGGTTTTTCCCACTCGGTTTTTCCCACCCGTTTTTTCCCACCCGTTTTTTCCCACCCGTTTTTTCCCACCCGTTTTTTACCACCCGTTTTTTCCCACCCGGTTTTTCCCACCCGTTTTTTCCCACCCGGTTTTTCCCACCCGTTTTTTCCCACCCGTTTTTTCCCACCCGTTTTTTCCCACCCGTTTTTTCCCACCCGTTTTTTCCCACCCGGTTTTTCCCACCCGTTTTTTCCCACCCGTTTGTTCCCACCCGTTTTTTCCCACCCGTTTTTTCCCACCCGGTTTTTCCCACCCGTTTTTTCCCACCCGTTTTTTCCCACCCGTTTTTTCCCACCCGGTTTTTCCCACCCGTTTTTTCCCACCCGTTTTTTCCCACCCGTTTTTTCCCACCCGTTTGTTCCCACCCGTTTTTTCCCACCCGTTTTTTCCCACCCGTTTGTTCCCACCCGTCTTTTCCCACCCGTCTTTTCCCACCCGTTTGTTCCCACCCGTCTTTTCCCACCCGTCTTTTCCCACCCGTTTGTTCCCACCCGTTTTTTCCCACCCGTTTTTTCCCACCCGTTTTTTCCCACCCGTTTTTTCCCACCCGTTTGTTCCCACCCGGTTTTTCCCACCCGTTTTTTCCCACCCGTTTGTTCCCACCCGTTTTTTCCCACCCGTTTTTTCCCACCCGTTTGTTCCCACCCGTTTTTTCCCACCCGTTTTTTCCCACCCGTTTTTTCCCACCCGTTTTTTCCCACCCGTTTTTTCCCACCCGTTTTTTCCCACCCGTTTTTTCCCACCCGTTTTTTCCCACCCATTTTTTCCCACCCGTTTCCACCCCGAGATCTGACTGGCCCAGGTCCAAAGTCGCCTCCAAGTTCCAGGCTTCGGCGCCGAACGCGCCGTCGCCCTCGGGCGCGTCGACTGGGCGGCGGCTGAACGCGCTGCAGTCGGTGCCGCTGAGCATCAACCTCCGCGGGGCGGATGGGAAGAAGCTGGACATGAGCCGAACCTCGGTGGACACGTCTTAGCCTCCAGCCGCGGAATTTTTCCCCGTATTTTTTTTCCTTGCCGCAAGAGCAACAGCGAGCTTGCAATGCCTGAGCTTTGCGGTGCCCTTTGGGTTAGTTTTGATTCAACTGGTTCAACCGGGAGGCGGTCAAATTCTTCATTTTCCCGTGGCAAGACATTGACTTGAGCTCTTGGGCAAGGACTCAGCTCGCCCATGGTCCTGTCGGTGGAGTCCTTCGACCCCAATGCCACCTGCGCATATTGGGATGAGGATCAAGGTATCATGTTTGAATGAGTCAGTGTGCAGCACGCCCCGCGAGTTCCGGTCAACTTTGTATTCCGATCGTGTTTCCTTCTTTTCCGGCCCTCATTTTTTTT
Source organism: Effrenium voratum (assembly GCA_963377175.1). NCBI lineage: Eukaryota > Dinophyceae > Suessiales > Symbiodiniaceae > Effrenium > Effrenium voratum. The sequence continues at coordinate 34,437 of CAUJNA010000840.1, forward strand.
CTCGCGCAAGGCGTGTTCCTTGAGAATCCCTCGCCTGGCCAAGGCATGTGGTCCCAAAGCGGCGTGGAAAAGGTGGGCTACGAGCAGGGGAAGCTCATGTGCCGCACCGAGCACCTGTCCATTTTCGGGGCTTTGATGGAATCCATCTTTAAGGCGCGGAAAGGGGGGGACTTTGGACCATAAGTGTGGCAAAGGGCAAAAAGGCAACCCTCCATGGGGAGCACCCTCAAGAATGGTTGGTGGCCATACCGTTCCCCATGGAAATGATGCCCAATGCCCGGTTGGCGGACGCTAGGACGTGGCAGCCGTGCTGAAATGTTCCACTGCCTGGCAGCTGGTCTCCGTCGAGGGGATCAAGAAGATCGGCGAGCCTGGGTGGGGCGGTTCCCAAATCAGCATGGGTCAAGCTCCAAATCGTACCCCCAGTGAACATCCCAATCCCGACTATAGACTAAAATGGGTGGTGGCACCTACCCCAAAATGGCACCATTGGCTTTGACTCACAGCCCCACAGCCAAATCAGCATGTTTGCTTCTCTTTGGGTTTCCTTATAGAACAATTTGCTTTGACAACCAATCACCAACTCCTCTAGGACCAATTTTCCGTTGTTTGCCAGCGGGGGCAAAATCTGGTCTAAACAGGTGGACCCGCCCGTAAACAAGGAATGCCTGCAAAGCCCCGATCAAACCATCTTGTTCACCCATTCCTTCTGAGTTTTCTCCACTCCTGCTGAACGTTTAACAACTAACAACGACTCAACAAGCCACCAAGTGCTGGTTAGGGACCTTGTTGCTCCTCTTTTCCTCAAAAAATCCGATGTCCATAGGTGTCCTTTTTGGTTGTTTTGCTCGAAAAACAGATGGCGATTCCTGGTTTACCTAGGTGGTTTCACCAGGGCCATCTATGTCCCCTAAAAGGACACCTATGCCAATGTCCTTTTGTTTTTGTGCTGGTTAGGCACCCGGCTCCTCTCTCTTTTCCTCAAAAAACCCGAGGTCTTTTTTTTTCTTCCCCGGACGGGTGCGTTTTCTTCTTTCCAGGTGGACGGGATATCCCCCCAGCATCGTCACCTTCTGCTTCCTGGGGGGCTTTCTGCTGGCCGGGAGCTGCGCCTTCCGCTTGGACCGCCGGGCGGAGGAGGCCATTCCCTGGCTGGAGAGGGAGGCCGAGGGGGGAAGGTGGGATGGACCAAGTTTCGTGCTTTGCTTCCATTTGCTGAAATGAATATATATATATATATATATATATATATATTTAAACATTCCCTTAGTTTTGAAAGGAATTTATCACTAATGGACATATTTTATTTTTTGCTGTGCATGTTGGTGTAAACCGTTTGGTTCAAGCGCAGGCCTAAAGTTCAATAGTTCAAACACCCAGTAGTTGCCCTAAATGGACATCTTGCTTGGGAAATTTAATTGGAACCCCACAAAAATGGTTCAAGGACCCCTGTCGACAGAGCACCTGTCCCCCCTCTAAGTGTCTAAGTTTTTCTTGCCATGGTCTGGGAGACAACCTTCTCTGGACCCGGAAAGGAAAAACCAGGGCCCCTGCTTCAGTTCTGGCAGCAGAGTGCTCCTTTTGATTCCTTTGACCTCCATTGCGGCAACCCCTTTGAAAGAAAGCGAGGACATTGCAGCCATGGCAAAGGGTATCGCCTCGGTTTTTGGGCGACGCCACTTGGTTTGGGGGGATCAAGCCAAGGGTCAAAGGGCGACGGCAGAGATTCGGCGGAACCACCAGTCGTGCAAAGCACGCTCGGCCGACGTCGCCCCGGAGGCCATGCTCCTCCGCAGCAAGAAGAGCGTGGACCGGACGAAGATGCGGGCCTTCAGGCCCAGCGTCCAGGACATCGCGAAACTGGCACGTGTGAGTGTGTCGCTTTTTGGCCCAACCAGTTGGGTTGGAGGGAAAGCAAAAGGAAGGCCTTTTGGGGTCAATGGGGAGAAGCCATGTGACCTGGCTGGGGTTAGCATGGTCATCAACTCGTTAAACTTGTCTACTAACAGAAGGCTTCCTGTCATGATCCGCATCAGGAGTTGTGACCATGGCATACATGGGTCTGGGCAAAATACTGCTTGGCTTCCCTTTGGAGTCAACGAACGGTTTCCCAATTTGAGACCATGGCCGGACCAGGCACCTCCGGTGTGCAGTCTCCGATTTCGTTAGCATTTCACACGTGGGCACATTCCGGATGCTCCCATAATGGGCTTCGGGTTTCCTTCGTTATTTTTTGAAATCAGCCTCAAACAAGGTACCCTCAAAGAAAGATATTCCCGAAATGGGACCCAGGTAGTCAGGTACGCCAAAATAAATTCGTGATTTGGATTAGCGGCCTAGGGATTTTGCTGTCCCCCCCCAGTTGTTTGATATACCAATCCAGAATCACAAAAACTTTAGTTCTGGGACCAGCAATCCAAGCAGGCAACACATCCCTTTGCTTTGAGGGTTAGATCTGGTTATGAACCCTTTATGTGGGTTGTGGACAACCATTGTAAAAGTTCCTGCTACGCGGACCATGGCAACCCCAGATTTGGGAGCGTTGAATCCATTGCACATGTGCCTGAAGTTCAGGAGTTTCCAATGCACAATTGTGAGTTGTGACAGTGGGTAATGTGGGAGTGAACCCAGGGAAAAAGGAAACCACAAGGGACCAGGGATGTTTAATAGGGGCCATTTCCTCCTTCCCCGGTGAGCACCAGCAAGAATGATGGTTACCTTACCCGTCGGCCCCGATCTTTTTGATGGGTACGGTATGGGTGACCTCCAACGGATCTTCGCCAGGACGGGTTGGGATTTTCTGACGATTGGGTTTTTTCACCATTCCTCATCACTCATGCCTTCGTGGATCCGGAAGGTCTCAGAAATAGAGGTGAGGGGAGGCATGAAGGATCTCTCTCTCTCTCTCTCTCTCTCTCTCTCTCTCTCTGTCTCTCTCTCTCTCTCTCTCTCTCTCTCTCTCTCTCCCCGTTCGTTATCCTTGTGTCCCATGTCTCCCACTCTTTCACTCCGTTCTTTCGTTAATTCTCTGATGCCGGGCACTCTCTAATCACTACGGAAAAGC
>CAUJNA010000840.1:40000-115000 GCA_963377175.1 Effrenium voratum
ATGTCTTGGGTTCTCGATCGAGGCTACTTAGGGAGGGTTCTTGGAAACTGCTTCGTCGCCATGGCGATAACTAGAAAAGCAGTCGTTGCAAGTCCCTCAAGTGTTCTTTTTCACCCCGAAGGGGGGCAAACTCTTACTAGGCAACTAGGTACCCTGCCCCTTGAAACATTTCGAGCAAACCATTTTGCCAATCTGCCCTCAATAGGGCGCATGCTTTTGGCAAGTGTCAGCTTGCATGTATTTGGTGGTCACTAGGGTTGGTCTGATTTTGAGTGAGAAGGGAAGCCTTGTTGGAAGCAAAGCTGATTTCAGCGAGAGGAGGGCCATTCTTACCATGTTTGCACCAATGGAAGTAGCCAGGGGGGGGGGGGGGGGGTTTTCAGATGGTCTTTCTGATTCCTCCCCTTGTTGAAAAAGGGTATAGATGCATAGCCTGACGATCCCCTGGTTTCCCTCATAAGCAATAAGGGGGGTGTCTTTTTACTAATACCCTTTTGGGTTTGGGTTTAAAGAAAAAGCAAGCAACATTCAACCCACCTACATGGTCCCGTATTGTCAGACGACTCAAGCAAAAAAGTTAAAACGAAGCAGTTTGGAGGCAGGAGGGTCTTATGGTTTGCCTTTGGTTTTACACACCGCCTACTGGACATGGGAGAGTGAGTGAGTCCCATGGTTTTTGAGAAGAAATGTGGAGAGCCACCAGATATTTCTCGCACATAGACCACAAACAACTGAGCAGCACCCAAAACGCATCGGGAGCCCAATCCTGATGGTGGCAACATGCTGGTTTCATTACTTGTGCGCCCTCTTGGATACATACAGTACTTGTTGCTGAGCCTATGAAATACAGTAGGGTGGCCAGGAAATGCTGCCACCCACACATTCACCTCGCACAAAGGGTCTGTGGACTTAAACCGTCATGCAAGTTCACCGGTCGATGGTGAAACCAAATTGGTTAATTACCTCGTTTAGCATGGATTATGTCATGGCCGAAATCAGCGACGTTCAATTGACCAGCATCCAAAACACACACCAACACAAAGAAGAACGCCTCTGAGGAATGGGGTGTCGGTGATGATGCAGAATATGGACCACTTCCGGGTGGCGCTGCAGAGCATGACCCAGCGCTGGGATGTCCCTTCTCTGAACTCGCCCCCCTTTGCATTTTTGGTTAAAGGCCCTTTGAACGCCTTCCTGGGCTGCGGGGGCCGTGTTTTTTTTGGAGGCGGTTCCGACTCCTTTTCCCTTCTAACCAAGCCGTTCTCCCTCGAAGCGGGGGGAAATCGCCATGAGAGAGAAGTGGAGTCGGGTGGAGTCCGCGAGGTGCACGGGCACGGGGTCTGGGCCGTGGAGACCTTCGTCTCCAGCGGTTGGTGCAAGCGCGTGGCGATGCTCTTCCCCGCAGCTGGCCGCGGAGATGGCTCCCAAAGTCGCCGCGGTTTTTTGGTTTTTCTTTTTTTTTGTTCCTTGTGTTGTTTTCCCCCTCCTTTTTTTCTTCTCCTCTCTTTTTTTTTCTTCCTCCGCCTCGTGGCAAGGCGTGCTGAAAAGAAGGCCTCGTGGTAGCTTGAAGGGAAAGAGTAGGCTGAAAGGGAAACAGATGGCAGTTTCAAGGGAGTCAGTAGCCAAATCTTGGGAATCCGTCAAAATGTGCGCTTTGGACCCAGTATTGTGGGAGCCAAGGAGCCAGCCGCTATGCACACAAATTCGAAACGGTCTTGAATTGGGAGCTAAAGAGCTCAACTACCCCCCCCCCCCAAAAAAAAAAAAAAACAAACAAGCAAAAAATAATTGCAAAAAAAGACACACAACAATACAACAACACAAAAAACACAGCAACATTGGTGAGGCAGTGCACCCGTGGGTTGCGATAACCCTCTTCAGCATGTTCACCTCCCACGCCGTGCGCGCCGCTCTGATCATCTTGAAGCTTGGTCCCAGAAGAGTTCGGGAGTTGGAATCACGACAGGATGGCTCGTGATTTTTTGGGGTTCCCATAGGGGCTGGTGAAAAGGGAAGCCAAAAAGGAGCACCGGATCCACTTATGGGGTTCCGTTGTTTTGAGACAAACCCACGAGGTCTGTCTTTTTTCGGGCCGCCAAACTGGTGGTTTTGCTTTTGGTTTCCCTTTATCACCACAAAAGGGGGTACCTCCCAAAACGACCCACCCGTATCCCACCAAGCCAAGGAAGTTGTCCACCTCCGCTGCATCCAACGCGCTGTTCTTCACCAGCGCGTCGTCCACGCCGGACTCAGATGCTGAGTGCGCACCTCCGCAGACCTTGTTCTCTCGGATGGTTCAGGGCGCCACCGTGGGGGTTTCTTGGCTGCGTGGTGGGATGTCTGTAACGTGGACAGCAGCTTTCTCACCAACCGGCAAAAAGAGTCGCGGTATCTTTAAGTTGGATCCTGCCAACTTTCGAGTTGTTGGTTGAACATGCGTGTGTTTTCCAGTCAGTTTTATCTGACTTCTAGCTGGTTAGATGCTCGTCTTAGACCACCATAGTGATGCTGCAGCAAATACCCCGCCGGAGACCCGCCGCGGAGCCCACAAAGGCACACCGAAAAGGAGATTCCTTTTGACATTGATGGTGCTTTTGGTGCCACGTTGATCTGAAGGAGAGATCCTCAAAAAACGACCTCACAACTGAAGGTGTGCTATTTTGAGGTCTCTTTGTTTGGGGCACCTGCTACGCAGGGGGAAAGCAGCGGAGGTGTTGTCCGCTTGTTTGGGGGACGTCATCATCTTCCTCCTCTTCATGGTGCAGCGGCGCCGCGTGGTGGAGAGAGAGGAATGGACTCCAGAGATGAAGCAGAAGCAGGCGCCAAATCCGTCAAGCATGGATGTGCATCCCGACTTCCACACTTTGCCGGGAAGAAAAGGGTGACCTGCTCATCAAGGGGCACCAAGGCCCCTTTCGTGACCCCTGATTCTTTCGGGAGGTTGCAGAAAAAAGAGCACCACCCGGCAGAGCCCGACCCTTTTTTGGGTCCACCGCCCTTGCGCGCGTGGCGCGGTCGCTCAGTGGTTGGTTGCCGAAGGTGTCCCGCTGGTGGTGGAGGTCCTGCATCTTCTGGAGCTGGTGGGTCTTCCACGAGTCTTGCTGCGTGCCCGCCTCAGTTGATTTCTTCGGCCACGCAGTCGGAAGATGGAATGCAAAGAATGGACGGATTAATCCTGACAGGAATCCTCGGATAATTCTCGTGGAAGGGCACAATCCCCGGGCATTTGTGCCAGTGCTGTGTGCAACTCGCTCATGCCTAACATGTGCCCAAAAAGCACCTACCATTCGTTGAATTCGGCTGGGCAAGGAATTGGCTTTAAAATGTCTAGCGGACATAATCTTCACGTATGTGATGCTTTCCACAGGGCCCTCGATACAAATTCAACTCATTTGCCCAAAAGGCACCTGTTGTGTTCGGTTTGCCCTCCCACCGACAAACATGGATCCAATCAGAGGGTCTCCTTGGAGGACACTTGTTTTGCAGGCGCAGTTAGGTTCCGTGCAACGAGGGGGAGGTGCACCTTTCCAGTTGCGGTAGCTTTGTTAGTGAGGTAGCCTGAGACGGACCATCTATAGTCAGCCTCCGGCCTCGTTTTGTTCCATTTAGTGCACTACGGTGGATTTCCTGAAGATTAGATTTCAAGTAGGGAACAAGGAACACCAAGTGAACTGCCATGGTTTGTGGTTGGTTTGCTTGCAATATGTAGAGAATCCGCCGCATAGTGAGTGAAAATCCTGCACTGGTTGGGATAGATGAAACCCTATGAATACTGGGGAAACCACCTAGCAACTGGTGCCTGGCATCCATAGTATTTGTCCAGATGTTTCTCAAAATATGAGTTTCCGGCATGGTTTGTTTCCATTAGATTTTCAAAAAGGGGTCAATCATTTTGAGAACACCCCCTCCCCGTTGTCCCGGTTTAGGGAAAATGAAGAAAGTGACAGCCGCAAAATAGAAACTGTTCAGATCCTCTACGTGTTCACCTTCCTGGCCAACGTGACCTTGGCCGACGCAGTGAAGTGGGTCGAGAGCACGGGAATCAGCCTACTGCAGGCTGAGTGAGATTTGGTCAGATGGGTTGCCGGTCCGTCGTCGAAGTGGGTCCCTTAAAAGGGGTTGGTTTGATTTCCATAAGGCACGCGCTGAAATGAAGCTGGGAAGTCGTTTGACTGGATCCCTTAAGCGGACTCTGCTCTCCAAGACACCTACACACACTGAAATTTAACCCGAGAAGCCGAGGAGCCGCGAAACCGCGCCGCGGCGTTTTTTTTTTTCTCCGCGAGGACCTGCTGCTGGTGCCGCTGGCGGTGTCGCTGGTGCTGGGCTCTTTGGCCTCGCTGGCGCTGCGCAGCGCCCGGGTGAGGCGCGGTTTCCGTCGGGGGTCGGCGGAGTCGCGGAGTCGCGGAGTCGGAGTCGTGCGGTTGGTGCGGTTCTTGTTGGAGATCGGTTTTTTTGACGTCATGAAGGGGAACCAACAGATGGCAACCAGTTTTTTGAGGTTATGTTCTTCAAGCGGTTCGTTTTGGAGATCGCTTTTTAAGGTTGAAAGGAAGGGGAACCAAAAGGTGGGCACCAGCTTTTTTGAGGTCACCCTATGTTGACACACAAAAACGGAAAGATACATGTGTTGTCCAAGCTCAAGTGAGTCATCCAGCCTTTTTGAGGGCCCTTTAAAACCACCCACTAACTTCAAATGGGACGTTCTTTGGAACATGAAAAGCCAGCACTCTTAGCGGATTCTTCAAAAGGGCCATGTCCTTCTTGATCCATCTTAATTTGCAAGGGAGTATCCATTGAATCTAGAAACCCTGGTGAGAACCCCTCAGCTTTAGTTGCCTCTTCTGGTGCTACCGATACTAACTGGCTCACTGTTCCTTTTCTTGGACTTTCTAGCTCTGCTACTCAAAAGCCCTTGTAACAAATGCGAACTCATGCAAATGTAGCCGAGCAAGTCGCACAATTGACTGCGGAATTGGCATCTCTGAAAGGACCCAATGATCATATTTTCAAGAACTGACTGGGCGACTTCATATTTCCGCGATACATTCAAGTGCCAAGGTTTCGACAATTAGGCAGCCAAAGAATGGGTAGAGGTCGTTGTTTAGTTTGGCAGTACAACATGTGCGTCAATATTTGCCTTAGTCTGAGTTTGCGCTAAATGCCAGTGTGACTGCTGACGTACGCTGAATAACCGCACTTAGCACTTGTCAAATGCTTGGCCAAAAGCAATTGGATGCCACATACCATCATATTTGTTTTCGCGTTTACTCAAAGTTCGACCCAATACAAGCATCGCTCGCATCACATACACCACGATCTCCTCACGAGAAGTTGTCTGCATCTCAGGATATTTTATGTCAGATCATACAGCATCGCATGCATGTGGGGGACCAGCCACCAAGCAGGCCCAACTGAAATCCCACGGATGTGGGGGGCCTTGCAATTTGCCCGAGGTGCAGCAGTTTGGATGCAGATCCCTGTAGATCTCACCAGTTCATTACACCCAGGATGACAATCTCCCCATTAAGGGACATTCGCTTACTCTTTTATTTTCTGTTTCGCACTCTTAAAGGGGGAGTCCTCTCACGATTCGGCCTCCAATGCGTATGAGCTGAGGCTTCTCGGGTTTCGGCTTCTTGAACCCATCGCCGATGGATGGATCGACTGTGGGGAACCCCACGGAGTGCAGACACCCCAGGGGACTTGCAGGGGACTTGTGGAGCTATCCACGCTGGCACCTTGATTCACCCGAAGTGGCGCGGCAAGTCTATGAACTGCAACCGAGAACACCTCAACAATGGTTGGCACTCCCCACGCAAATACTGTCCACCAAAGGGTTGACCAATAGAAAATCACACCCAAGTGCCAAGTGTCGCGCCCGCGGCACGCATATTTTTGGGCGCCAGGCTGGCGGTTGAAGACAAGTGGATTGGAAGTGCTCCGGAGGAGAACGAGGAGCCTGCGAAGGCCGGGGCGAGGTCCGGCCTATCACTTTGGTTTGGTCGGAGGGTTCTGTTCGAAGGGAGCATCTTGTGCGCCCTTGGTATGGGCCTCAAGGGCGATTTTTCACTATTTGAACCATGGGTCCGAAAATGCAAATTTACAGCGGAGGAATGAGATTGGTGAGAGTCCCAAATGGGGAACTTACAACAATGGCGTGAAGTCAATCAAGAAGTGCTGGTTGTTTTTTCCCCAGCTGAAGCCATGGGGTCAGTCCCAGATCGGCTCGCTCGGGGTGATTTGGGGCAGCTTTCAGGGGATTTGGTTCCGGAGGGTTCCAAGGGGTCCCGGGGCTGTTGGGGATCTCATTTTTTGTTTGTCGTTGTATGTATGTGTGTGTGTGTGGGTGTGTGTGTGTGTGGGTGTAACCCATTTGAGAGGCGATCCGCTCACTTTTGGGCCCCCATGAAAGGGTTGCCAATAGGAAACAAACCGTTTTTGGGCAGGTTGGAAAGATTCAGGGTCGAAGGTAAAATTATTTGTTATTTCAGAATTCCACCTGTAGTTCCGTTTTCGCTTTAGTATGTTGCTTCACTCAAATCAAAGGGTACCAGGCTTCCAAATGATTCACTCAATGAGGGCAGAATCAACAGAACCTAACCTGGTGCCTTGGTGCCTTGGTGCCGAGCAGGAATTGCTCCGATGCCGCACGTTCACCGGCTTTGCTGGGGTGGAGAGCGAGGAGGGCGTCAACAGCGAGCACGGCTTTAGCGACGTGGAGGAGGGGATTCTCTGGGGTGTGTCTGCTTTTTAGGGGACCCCCACAAGAGAGATGGTTTCCTTTTTGGTTTTGCTTGAAAGCCACCAAAACAGGAGTGCCCTCCAAAAAGGACACACGCACTTGACACTGGGCGCCTGAAGTCTGAAGGGTTTTCGGAATGTTCTGGCCATGTGAGAGCGACCTCAAAAGGGGAGTTTGCGACCAAGACCTGTGAAGGTCTTTGGCTTGGCCGACCTATAAGGAGCAGGGTACCAAAGAAGTGGTTGCCTTGGGTTTTTTGGGCATTGACCACTTGCTCGTCGGAAGTACCCTGCCACTGAAATAGTCATTTACCCATGCCTGGTGTCCTACCAACGACCCAACCTACCAACCTACCGTTTCCCTTCAAATAACAGGCTAAACGAGGTCTGTCAGAACCTGCTTGCACCGTCAGGCAGACGAGGAGGCGGAGTTCTCCGACAGCGTGCGGCTTGGCTGTGTGGGGACTATGACGGATGGCTCAGTTGAGGTTGGACAACATATTTAGAACCTATTCTAGTGGGGATTGAATCGGATGTTCACTGGGGGTATTTGGATTTTGACCCATGGCTAATATTGCAGTATGTGTCCAAAATACTTTTGGAACCCCAAAAGTTGCGGTTCTCCTTTTGCGCACAAACGCATTCATGTTCTCAATTTCCCATGACTCATTTGAGCGGAGCGAGGTCCAATTGGGTATCCTTTTTTTAGGGTACTCTTCGAAAGGTTGGCTCAAAAGGACCACATTTTATGGAACATCGCCGCGCCAGTTATTACAAACCTACCATTTTGGCGAGGTCGGTGGACTGCTCGGTGCGGCAGGACTTCTGCCCTGTGCTGCCGGGTGTCCCGACTTAGGCGCGAACGGCGCGCCAGGCGCGGGAATTCATTCGCGGGTCCGGAAGAAACCCGTGAAACGTATTTCAGCTTCCCTCCAACTGGTGGTGGTTTGGTGGTTAAAGACAAAAGCCAGAGGATCCTGAACTAGGGAAAAAGAGGCCCCAATTTCACTTGAGGTCCAACATTATTTGGAGGAGGTTCCTTTTTGAGAAGTGGGTGTGTGGAGGTAGGTGGCGGGTATACTGTTGGAGGACAAGGAAGAACACATGGCAGGGCAAGACATTTTGAAAGGCTATAAAGGAATGTGCGAGATCAATCTTTGAAGCCAAGATGGCAAGGAATCCCCTGCAGGTAGCCGGACCACGACACAAGGCTGGCGCGGCTCGCCGTGTATCACACGCGCAGTCTCTTTTAATTTTAAATGAGCACCGGTCAATATTCAGCATCATCTGATGCTGGAAGGTAGATGACATTGGGCACACTCAACAAATCACCATTCGAACATTGGGTTTACTCACCGCAATCCAATGTCATTAGCCGGACCAAAGATATTGCCCGTGGCTCACATCCCCAAGAGCGGCGAATGGCAAGATGCATGGTCAGCGGAGTTGACCTCGTGCCGACCACACTCGCAGCTCCTCAAATAGAGGACTACCCTCCCAAAAACAAACTTCAAACCCAGCGACTTTCCTGGAAGATCATGAATGTTGACCCCATATGAATCAACCCAGTCTACTTTATAGGGGGGTGTCAAGGCTTAATGGGGAATCATCACTTGCGGAGGGGAGCACCCCCTAATAAACTGAGGTTGATTCATATGGGGTCAACAATAAGGATCTCCCAGCAGGCACCCTCTTTTAGTCTCCGGAAGTAATTTAAGAAGGTGCCTCGGGGCATCTGCTCCGTGTCACGAAATCCCCCACATGAAGGTCGAGTCAAAGGCCTCTCGCCCCTCACCTCCCTCTCCGCCCATTTTCCAGGGATGGTGCTGGGGCTGAAATAGAATCTCCATTCTTTCCAACCGCTTTTTTCTTTTACTTTTAGAACAAGCCAGCAGGTTTTCGGGCTTTTCGGACATTTTTCCGCGTTGGGGAAGTGGCCCCTGTACGAAATTGGGCGAGATTCCCCGCCAAAGGTGGGAACAGGGCTCCAGGAAGCGTTTGGCTCCTGAGCGTTTGGGCTCGCCTCTCGTCGAAGACTTGCAGGCAATACAAGTTGGCGCACTTGTCCAAAGTGAATCAACCTATTGAATGTTTGGTGCTCCTTGCTAAGCAACTACGTTTCATCAAACCAGGACCTTTGGGCAGGTGAGAAGGCTTCTTTGATTTGCACCTTGAGAGACATGGCCTTGATTCCACAGTGGAACTAAATCGGGATTCATCCATCCCTGCGACGTGTGGATTTTGTCTATCCACATTTCATCCAGGTTTGCGGTCGATCATCAGCTAGGTTTTCCCCCCTGGAATGAGCACGAGTGCAGACTTGGCCATCTATGAGCCATGGTCAAATCAACAGTCACAGCATTCCATGTGGGCGTGTGCTGTTTGGAGGGTGCCCTTTGCAGTTTTAAAGGGAAGCCGCAAGGAATTGTGTCACATACCGATATGAGCAGTATGGGTCGCATGACGCCTTCCCTCCTGCTGAACATTGGGATTTTGACCAAGGCTCCCCACCATGGATCACCCCCGCGGTGACTCCTTCATCTTTATTTCGCGCGTCCGAGATCAGCCGCGCGGGAAAGCCCTGCATGGGAGGTGACAACCAAAAGGGAGTGTCTTGAAAGGCTCAGGGGAACACCTCGCAGATTTGGCGATTTGGCTTGGCACTTTCCGATGCAATTTGCTCTTTGGCAGTCCAACTTGTTGCTCTCGAGAACAAGGAAGAAGGTTACGAGCTTACTCATAGGAATCCAACCCCTCCCTCTGGTTTCCTCCTACCTTGGCCTTAAGGCCGCACGTGAGATATTAGCTTGACGCTTTGAGGGGTCGAAATCCACGGAGCTCTGCCTTTCGCCGCGGTGTCGCATGATCCTTTCGCGGCGCTCGCCTTTGCTCGAGCCGCAGCATTTCTGGAGGCCGAAGAGCTGAACGACACCGCCAGCTGCATGTTCAGGAGCTAGCTGATTGGGATAGGATCCAGGAGCCAAGGATCGGAAGAATTGCTTGGGGCTTTCTCATTTCAGGTTTGGGAATAGATCGTTTTCCAGAAGCTTTCAAAGCCTTCTGATGAATTCTTGGGAGCAGAGACCCACAGATTTTGAGGCCAGTTCTCAGAGGAAAGCCCAAGCCAGCACATGAGCCAGAGCTTGCAGGGCCCGTCCTTCATGTGCACTCATCTTGCGATGGATGGTCCACTCAATCCGGTGGGCATGTCGCATTTTGGCGTGGTCCCCAGTCTTGCTGCCTGCAGCATCGGCCTTCTCGCCCTCTCTTTCTCCCTGTCCAATCCCATGTTAATTAGTGGGAGGGTACTTTGGGGGAACTTCGCATTTTGGCACAACCCAGTCTCCTGCTTTCATGGCAAAAGCGCTGGCTCAAGTTGCCGGCCCCTCGTTCATGCGTGGGGTGAGGGGAGAATCCAGTCGTTTGTCCGGTTTTGGGCGGTCTCCTATTCCTCTAAGTCAGCAACCGGGCGCGCCAAGTACCTCGATTTCCCAGGCGTTCGCCTTCAAAGGCCTTCAAAATCAGCCAGTGCCATAGGCAAAAAGCAACGCAATGAAGACCCAAGGCAGTTGCCTTCACGTAACGACGTGCGCCGCTCCTTCATGCCGTGAGCGATGCACTGGCGCTGCCTTGCCCCGGCGGCCGCCGGCGCCGCCGGCGCCGCGGCGTCGGGACGCCTGCGGCAGCCTGCAAAGGCGGAGGCGGGGACCCCAAGTAATCTGGACGCCTGATGAACAACTCCCCCCCCCAGTTGTTAATTGCGGGGGTTTTCCAAAGGAATCCCCACTAAAAAGCGACCCCCTGATGAATATCATTGATGGGAACCTCTTTGTTGCGGAAACCAAGTGGGAGGGTGGCCCGTAACCTCCAAACCAACCCAACGATCTTGATTAAGGGTTCCATCTAATTAGAGAAGATTTCCGGATCACTTTTGGGGGGACCACGCCGCCCCAATAAGCCACTCGTCGACATTGACTGTTATTCGGGTTGAGCCCTTTGTTGAAATCACGACTCATTTTGAGGTTGACTGAATATGGCTGGCGCAATGCAGAAAATTTGTTTTTGTTGGTTCAGACCACTGTGGTAAGATGAGTGTTCAAAAACCTGTTTGATGTGAACCCATCCTCATATGAGGGGATTGGGGTGAGATCATTTTCGAGCCACAACCAAGTGTGTATAGCAACCCTTCAACAATTTTGGGGGTGTGCTCTTGTAGGGCAGCTAGGACCTTAGACGAACCAAAACCCTTTCGCTGTTGGAGCCAGGTGGCGACAGCGGCTGTGCACGGACAGGTCTGGCCGCCGCCGAAGCTGCGTCGGCAGCGGTTCACTGTGGAAGGAGCGGCCAGGTGTATGTCCAAGACGGCCCCGCGGGCCCTGCAGGCGGGGGGTCCCAGTTTTGCATCATGTCCTAGTTTTGGCCCAGTTTATTGGTGAGTTGGCTATTTAGTTGTGGCTGATGGATTATCTTGCCTTCTGGCATGCAGGCTGGGCTACGTGACACTGACATGGCAGCAAGTCTGTAAAGAGCACTGGTCCGTGTGGTCAGCAGAGGCTGTGGCACAGGTTCAAGTCCCGCCAGCCTCACACCTCAAAAAAGAGCAATGGCTTTCAATACAACACACCCCAAAAACCTCAACCTACCTTCTATTTTGCAAGCGGCACGACACAGGTTTCGTCAAAAGAGGGCCCCTTCAGTTCCACATGTACTGAATGCACGTGCACGTCTCAGACAACTGACCTGAAGGGAAGCCTAAAATGAAGACCTTCAGAGGAATTTAATACTCTCCCATGCCTTCTGTCAGCAGGAAGTATATTCCAAAGTTGGCTGTTCCTTTCCGAAAATGCTTCCAGTAGCAATCCTTTGGGCTTCCCCAACATCATCTAGGAGGTCAACTTCAGAACTTGGGCAAATGCATAGACATGCCTAAGTTTTCCCAGCTTCCTTTTCCAGGCCCCAGTGCGCCACGACTGCGGGGACGACGCCTTCTTTTTGACCACCAACAAGAAGGAGAGATACCTTTGCTCGTGAGTGTATACCCCAAAAGGAACTCTCTAAAAAACACAAAGAAGCAAACAGAAGCACAACAAACAACACAAACGCAAACACAGACACAGACACAGGCACAGGCACAGGCACAGACGCAGAGGCACACGCAGACACAGACACAGACGCGGACACGCACGCGGACGCACAGGCAAACGCACATGCACAAGTACGCACACCCACGCCCACACCCAGACCCACGCCCACACGCGCCCACACCGCGTGCACGTGCGCACGGGCACACGCGCACCACACACCGCACACACAGATACACATACACCACACAGTTCCTCTAGGAGTCTCTTTCAAGGAGATGTGTTTGGGTGTCCCCCAAAAAGGGTGTTGACCAGCACCAGCAAAGCATCTCTTTTCAAGCACATGTTTGGGTGCTTTCCAACAAGGGTGTGTTCGCGTGTTGTTTGTTTGTTTGTTTGCTTGTTTGTTTGTTTGTTTGTTTGTTTGTTTGTTTGTTTGTTTGTTTGCTTGCTTGCTTGCTTGCTTGCTTGCTTGCTTGCTTGCTTGACTTGATTGTTTGTTTGTTTGTTTGTTGGTTGGTTCGTTCGTTCGTTCATCTGTCTGTCTGTCTGTCTGTCTGTCTGTCTGTCTGTCTGTGTGTCTGTGTGTCTGTGTGTCTGTGTGTCTGTGTGTCTGTGTGTCTGTGTGTCTGTGTGTCTGTGTGTCTGTCTGTCTGTCTGTCTGTCTGTCTGTGTGTCTGTGTCTGTGTGTCTGTGTCTGTGTGTCTGTGTGTCTGTGTGTCTGTGTGTCTGTGTGTCTGTGTGTCTGTGTGTCTGTGTGTGTCTGTGTGTCTGTGTGTCTGTGTGTCTGTGTGTCTGTGTGTCTGTGTGTCTGTGTGTCTGCGTGTCTGTGTGTGAGAAAGAACACAACTACGCAAAGACAAAGAAAGGCGGTCTCCTGCTTGTCCATTTCAGGAGACCATCTCCATGGGCATGGCGGATGGGGTGAGCAGCTGGTCCCGGTACGGCATAAACCCCGCGCTCTTCGCCTGGGATCTGATGGTCCACTGCGAGGCCGCCTGCGAGGCTGGGGCCAGTGATCCGGAGGCAGGGAGCGAGCGGTGAGCGGGGTGGGGGGGGGGAGGGGCGGTGGGTGGGGGCGGTGAGCGGGAAGGGGGGGTTGGGAAGGCGGGAGGGAAAAGAGGGCCGGAACCAAAAGAGGACGCCCTGGCGCCATTTCTGCTGTTTGGAATGCGCTTCAAAGCCGGGCCGGTCTGGGAGGAGATCCTGGCGAACGGCTTCGAGGCGACCTTGCGGGATGGCGCGCAGAGGCGGAACGGGGGGGGTGGGGGAGGGTTCTGCCAACATTGGGTTTCAAAAAAGAAGGATGGGTGAAGAGAACGGGGGAACTTCTGGACAAAGGGAAGCCACACCCATTTGCCCTCCCTTATCCCTGTCTGGAAAAACCCCCTCCGTTAGCCACTCCTCCAAGTCAGGCCTTCATAGGGCTGCAAGTTAAGTTCTTATTTTTGGGACCAGGGTGTGGTTGGGGGTTGGGGGAGGGGGGGCTTTCAATAATTGGGGTGATGGCTTTGCCTTCAAAGAAGGCCCAACGTGGAGTAGAGATGGGCCACGGGAGCTTCGGTCATAATCTGTGGCTGATTTGTCTTCAAGGTTCCTCAACCCATTTGGCCAACACAAATATTTGGTTTTGTCTCCCACCGTGTGGCTCTGGTTTTCCTTTGGCTTCCCTTCGGTTTGGGCCTTTTTTTTGGGGGGGGCATCTGCAGGTTGATTGGGAGCAGCACGGCGTGCATCGTGGCGCTGAACAGCAGCACCGGGCAGATGGAGATTGCCAACCTGGGAGACTCTGGGGCTTTGGTGGTGCAGCCGGATGGCACAGTGATCTTGGAGACCAAGGACTTCGCGGCGCAACGGCTTTCGGTTCTGAGTTTTTGTTCGTTTTGTAGGAGACACCCCCACTAAGGCTTTGTTGAGGGTGTTCGGATCACCTTTTTTGCGAGCTGTTCTTGCGTGCATATACAGACAGAAGGAACCCACCCAAAAAGGGGCGGGGGGGGGGGGGGGGAACCCAGGATTTTTTTTTTCTTGTTCGGGGGGGAAGGACAGAAGGTTCAAGTGGATATGCAAAATGAAGCCCTAGTCGAGGAGCAGCAGCATTACTTCAATTGCCCCTACCAGCTGGTCTGCATCCCTCAGTCCAAGCGGACCGGCCTCAACGGCGGGGATCTGCCGGCCAGCAGTGACAAGTACCACACCGAGGCGGGTGCTTCCTTTGAGCTTGCTCAAACCGATTCGGGCTGTGCCAACAACAGGTTCGGCCGCCCTTGTTGTGCACTCCTTGAGGTTTTGATTTGGTTTTACCTCAAAATGGTTCGACCTCAAGCTTTGTGGTTTCCCCTCAAACTCTTTCGGTGTCCCTTCTTTAATCTACCCTAAAATATAGTATTCCTCCTCCAAAACAGACACCAGTGTTTGAGGTTCGGGCCACACATGCAGTAATCTATCGCATATAGTATGAGCAAACGGAAGACTCTCATTTTACGATGTCGAGTAGCGCAACAGTACCATTTGACCGTGGCTAATTTGGTCTCAAAACAGGACACCCCTTCATGGTTTCTAGGAAAGCCAAAAGGAAAGCAACCTGATGTGGGTCAAGTGAGGTGCGAGTGGGGGATTTGTTGATTCTGGCCACGGACGGCTTCTTCGACAACATCTTTAAGGAAAACGCGGTGAAGGTGGTGACGTCCATGGCGGGCTCTTCGTCCGCGGAGATTGCCGAGCCCCGGCTCACAGCTTGTGGCAGAGACAACAACCATTCGGCCCTGCTTTCTGGTAAAACCCCCTTCCGATATTCATGGGAAGGGGGAATTTGATCGCTGCACTGCACAGATCCAAAACCCCCCTCCGACCTCCTACCCCAGTTCCCACAAGGCCCTAAGCTATAGCCTTGAGGCCGTGTTCGGAATGCGGGGCCTTGGGCTGAGGGGACTGTGGTGGGTTCGCCTTTCGGGCTCGCCTGTCAGATCAACCAACAAAGGAGCCACAAGCAGAATTCCGTCCGGTAGCTGAAGGTTGGTACAACTCCGCCGATGTTTTTGAATTCCTCCCCCTGTGCTCCCGAATTGGTCACTAGGGCCTCACGGGCCTTCACCTTGATACGACTGAACAACATGGCTCAGCTTCTTCTTCTTTTTTGCCGGGTTTCAACCAACTGAAGCACACCAGTTTAGGGGTCTGGGGACGGCTGCTTTTGAACCCATCCTGAAAAGGGGTAGGAGCTAAAACCAAAGGGAAACCAATTCTCTTCGAAGCTTGGGAAAATCCAACAGTTTGGGAGGGGGGGTGGGGGGGATCCGGGAAGGGGGCGGGTCGCAACAATGGGCCCCGCAAAAGGGCTGGTTCCTTTGGTGCCACTGCATGCGATGCGAAACTGAAACCAAGTCGCCAGACAGATTCTTGTCCTGAAGACTTTGAAGCCTTTCCGGAAGCAAAAAGAAGAAGAAGCCCATGAGGGTGTCTATTGTTTTGTTTTTGGGACCCTCAAAGGCGGTTGTCCTTTCTGGGTTTTCCCTTTGAAACCCACCCAAAAGGGGGTTTTGAAACCCAAACAAACTGACAGAATCTCATCTAGGTCCCCCAGTAGTGCTCTTGTGCCCTTTTTTGGGCGAGGGTTCCCCTACTAAAATAGGCTACAGAAAAACGGGTAGCTTTATTCTAACCTCTCTACTGGAGGACCTAGCCACAAGCCTCGAAACAAATCAGGAGCACCTGGTGGACATGGCCTACAAGGCCGCCATGTCCCACGAGGACGGCCCCTTCAGCCGAAACGCGCTGGAGCACGGCATGCGCCACCGGGGCGGGAAGCCGGAGACCCGGCGAGGACGATACATTCGGCGGGTTCCCAGTCCGCCCACGCCGTCTTTGTCCGATTTCCCATTTGGCTGTGGGGTCAAACCCAATGGAGCACCACCCATTTTAGAACCTATGTTGGGGATTGGGATGTTCACTGGGGGCACGGGATTTTGACCCATGGCCATTTGTCTGTTGAAGCTCGTGTGTTGTTTGCTTCATCGTCTTTTTCTTCCTTTGTTTTTTCCCGGAGCGGGTCTCTTCCTTTGTTTGGGCTTATAGACTTCACTCTTCTTCTTGCCTCATGTTTTGACATGTTTTACTGTAGTGGTTTGCCTTTTTCTTTGGTGAATTCCTTTGTTTTGCGGATTGGTTTTGAGTTGAGGTTTATTTATTCCCGTCTGAGAGGTTGGGTTGTGTCTTGTTGTTGCCTTTTTATCGTTGACAACCTCCTTCTTTTCCCTACTTCCCCTGTTCTTTCAACCAAATTTTTGTTTGGTGTTCGGCCTCTTGTTTGGTTCTGGCTGACTTTGTTGTTGATGTTCCTTTAAGATCAAGCACCAACAGCGAGTCCGCTGCTTCTGGGGTCGATTTAGGTGTCCTTGATTTGCTCCTTTACTTGGGGGGGTCATATTATTCCGTTTAAGGCGAACCACCAAACATTTGCGTGGTTTTGGGTAGGCGAATGGACGTGTCGTTTGGATTTCGCTCTCATTTGTAGATTTTTTTCTTTTGCTTGTTTGATCGTTTTAACAATAGCAACCATGGTTGTTCTATTTCTTTCCGTTGTCATGGGCAACTGAGGATGATATTACAGTTCTAGTAGCTCGCATCAAAGGGGTGGAGTGAGGATTTCGTCGTCTTTCTTGAGCGGCCCAGCCTCTTGACCTTGGCCCTTTACGATGGGTTGTTCAAAGTCCATCCGCAAGATCCTTCTGCACGATGGTTTCTGCTTCGGAACCGCAGGGAGTGCTGAAATTCGGGGACTCGGGTCCCCGTTTTGACCAACCCGATGTTTCAATGGGCCGATGAAGGCGGAGCCGAAGGCTTGAGCAACGCGGCGCAAACAAAAAGTGAGCGCTTCAATAGGATTGGCCCTTCGGTGGCACCTGCTCCCCGCATGTTGAGCACGGATCTAAGTAGAAAGTAGAACCTCACGGGATTTACTGGTGGTTCCCGCAGCCAAGGGGTCTCCTTCCATGGTACGTATGGGTCAAAATTGAACTCCACCAGGAATTGGACCGCAGGTTTTGGTTCATGTCTCCACTTGCCAGGGCAAGCCAGCCATTTTGGGGTTATTTTTTTTTTTTGACCCAAGGCCATTTGCGGCCCAAGCGAATTGATCCGAACTTAGGCCTTCACGGCCAGCGCCGAGCCGTCGGATGCCCGGACTCCGCTTGGGCGCCCCGAGGGTCGGAGCCCGGATCCGGACACGGAAGAGAAGGAGGCCTTCGGAAGACTCAACCGCCCCGTGGTGAAATGTTCAAAGGCTGAAGAGGCCAAAAAAGGTGTCCTCAAAAGGTGTTGATGATCCAATTTTTAAAACCTCCATGCGGGTCAAGAGCTTTTCAGTTGGGTCCATGTTTAGTTGCCCGTGAAACCTCAAATCCCCGAAACGAACTTTGCCAGGCCTGGCTGAAGGAAGGAGGACCGCTGTCATGCGACTTCACCGAGGATCCTTTGTCGGGGCCCGGCTTGGCTTCCGAGCTGGATTTTTCAACCAAAGCCCTGAGGCGCCCCGGGCATTTGGCCATGGGTCAAAATCCAAATCGTACCCCCAGTGAACATCCGATTCAATCCCCACGGAAATAAACTTTCACGGGTGGTACACCTACCCCAAAATGGTACCAGTGGTTTTGACCCACAGCCATTTTGAGACATCCGGGTGGAACTATTTTTCTTAGGCTCCTTCGTATTTTGAGGTTGCGTTCCCAAATGGACATAATTCATGGGCCGTATATGGGTCCATAACCCATGACCCATAACCCATGTATTACCTGGGCGATGTCCGTTTGGGGTATGCAAGCTTGTCAGGCCTTTTGGCTGGCGGCTGGAGGCAAAAGGAAATCCATTTACCTTGGTTTTGAGACAAACTTATCCAACCAGTTCCCTGAAATGTTGCAGTTCCGCTTGTTTGCCCAGGCAAAAGGAAACCATTTACTTTGGGGTTTGGGGAGACAAACCCGTGCTTCTCCTTCCAATGTCCTTCTTTTCCCATCTAATTTTCTTAGGGTTCCCCTTCTTCTTATCAGAAAAGGGGCTTCAAAAATTCTCGCCCCCGGTTTGTCCCAAAGTTTCCAGGCGCCCCCCCCCCCCCAAAGTTCCCCGCGCGGACGAGTCAACCCCTTTGAGCCGCTTCCTGGGACCCGCGCCTCCGCTAGGACCGCGTGGATTGGCCCCGGCTCCTGGCGGCTCTGCATGAGCTGGCGGCCAACCAGACGCAGTCCTTCGTGGCTCGGCCGGGCCATGTGCTGGTGGTTCTTTCTTGGGTGGGTTGCTTGGTTTTGGTTGGGGTTTGTTGGGAACCTGGTGTGCTTGCTTTTAGGAGCCCCGGTTAGGGAACCCCAGTTGGTTCCCAGCATCACCAGCCTCACTTGGACCTAGGGCTGCCTATTGGCTCTGATGTGGTGGCGTCAATCAGGGCAGGTCTTGGGTTGGTTGGGCTGCTGTTGTGTGGTCGTGTCGTTAAGTAAGTTGCGGGCTGATTGGGATTGGTTTTGGAGAGTTGCCCAAACACCCCCCTAGGAAAAGGAGGAAACCGAGAAGAAGCCCAAAACTCACGCAACCACCATCCCAAAGCAATCCAAAAGCCACGGCTAAAGCAGCCGCACACCCAAGGCACAAATCAGCTCCAAGCCAGACAAGATCGAAGCCTAAAGGCCTAAAGCTGCTGGTTGGTTTGGGTCGGTGATTGCCTTTGTTTTTCGCGCTTCCCGGGCTTCGCTGGTCGCCTTTGTTTTTAGGTCATGATTACGGCTGCCGGGCACTTGGCTTTTTGCATGAGCCGCCAGCCAAAGCTTCGGCAATTTCTGCACAGCTTGTGGCGAGCAGCTCACCTATTGGGGGTGAACCGAGCGATTCACCCATGTCGTCCTTTACTCGAGGACCCAATTCTTTTCTTATTTTAGGTTTGATTTGTTTTCAAAAAACAACAACCATGCAGCGATTCTACCACAGAACAGTCTTGGGACAGGTCGACCACCAATCAGACCAGCTTCGACTCCAGGCATGGACTCTCCCACCTCTTAAAACAAGATTCCATCAGCCTAGGAGGATTCCGTCTGAGAGAGGACAAGGAAGTGGTTGCATTTGAGAGGGTTCTCAACAACTAGTCTTGGGGGTACCCATTTCGCTCGGGTTCGGATAATTATGTGTTTTTTTCCCCTGCCACCATTACGGTTAGGATTTCTTTAGGGGACTCCAAAATGGTGGGTTCCCTTTTGCCTTCCCGTTAAGAACCACCAAATGGGCACCAACTCGAAAAAAGACGAGGCACCCACAGCCAAAGGTGCAGCTGCAGGACCACTTTGAAGCCGACGCTGGGAGAGACGCTCGCCGGCGTCTAGTGCCTTGTGCAAGCTCCATAAAAGCTCCATAAACCAGTCGATTCAGGCACACTCCTAAAGCTCCAGGGATAGCTTCCCCATTCGAGCCCGATCCTTCTTTCCAAAGAAGCACCAAACAACTGTGCAAGTCATGGAAGCCGCTATCAAAATTCTGGTGAGAGCAAGGTTGTACCTGGGCCCCGGTATCAAGTACAGTATGTCAGCCGAAAGGATTTTCCGAACGGGGGCCGCACACCCATTGCTGCTGAATTTGGCGGGGGCTACGGTGGATGCCCTAGATATTGCACATGGGGGGAGCAAGGGAGCCCTGTGCTTGACTGTGATTTGCCACGGTTTGGTGGTTTAGTGTGCTTGGTTTGCTCGAAATAGAAACGGCGAACAGGGCGTCCACAGTACCATGCTTCGAGTCGACTGCAAGCAGAGGATCTGCGATTGGATGGATGCTTCTTGGGGTCCGAAGCTCAGGATCGAGGCATTGCGCTAAGCCACTCCTACATTTTGGTTGCCGCAGGGGTGGTGGTTGGCACATTCTTCAGCCATGCCGCGTGATCCTAGGGCAAGGTCTGGTATTCAGGTAGTGGTTTACCCATGAATATGGGTGTTCATTTTCTTCTGGGGCATCCAGACGAATGAATCAGTTTGAGAAAGACCGTCACATACCATGCTTCGAAGGAGCTTTGAAGTGGCTTGACCCTTCGATCCGAGGCTATTTACGCTGCGCCTTATGGCCAGGGCCCCGAGAAGCAAAGGATCGTATCGAAGAAGCTGGCGACTGGGTTTTGGGTGGCCATTCTGTGGCAGAAATCCCTTCCATTTGGACAGGGGTCCCTATATTTCCTTTTTTGGTGGTAAACATCGCCTTTCCGGCCCATGAAAAGTGAGTGTCCCTTGGTGAGGGTGATGTTCTAAGGGGAAATATAGGGAGCCCTGATTTTGACAAGGTTGTTACGATGAGAACGTCCCACTTCTCACAGGTGGCGCAAGACCGCTCGATAGGGCTCTCAAGCTTTGGTAAGCCAATGAAGGGGGGGTGGAGCCGTCCTTCTCAGGGAAAAGGGGATTTTTGGGCCAGACAGCGTGTACCATCTCGTGTCATTGTCATATTCCTTTCCAATCAATTTCGATCCCAGATCAACTTAGTGGAACCCCAGAGATCCGGACAATGGGACACACCCTCGATTGATCAAGCATATATTTTTACCTGCGTTCCCATGTTGGCTTCACACAAGTATCCTGGATTCTCTTCAAAAGAAGCCTGTCAGGACCGTTCTTCAAATGGGTGTGGGTCAAAATTAGGCCACCAGCGAACCGCAGGTTGTAGTCTTTGGTTCCATGTACCAGGGCAAGCCATTTTGGGTTTAGCCTATTTGGGTGTGGCTCAAAATTCAAGAGCTAGGGTTGCGTAGGTTTGAGTCTTGGGTTCCACGTGCCAAGGAGTTCATACAGCCATTTTTGATCCAACTCGGACTGCCGTTGAAGGCGCCCATGTTGCGGAGGCTTCCCCCCGGACTGAGACCTCTCGACTTCGAACCGCGCGCGGTTCGGTTCCCGCGAGTAGGCGGTGCTGGTGTCCATGAAGCACCACGCCAACTTCCCGGCGGCGGCGCAGGACTGGTTGGTGCAGCAAGGCCCGAAGGGCGCGCCAAGGCGACGTGCGGGGGGGGGGGGGAGGGGTTTCCTTTTGGTTCCAACCCTGGGCGCGTCGTTTTTTTTTTTTTTTTTTCGTTGGTCCCTTTTTGGTTGGAATTAAAAAGGGAAGCCGCAAGGAGCCTTAACCATTTTCCAAGGATCCCAAGCCTTCGGCCCTTCTAAGCTCCTGGCTTACTTTGTGGGGCGCAGGGAGCTGAGGGTCATGAGCCCAGTCCCCTTAAAGGAAACCCGTTGGATGGTTTACAAGGGTCATGCCCTCATTGCCTGCTAAGGGTTTCCTCCAATTCCAAATGAGGGAAGGCCTTAGTGCGGTCCAGTTGGGGCCTTTGGGGGGAGGGGTAGAGGGAGTTGTGAAGGGAGTGGTGCTTTGGCCGGAGTCCCGACGCCGCGAGGCTTCCGGCAGTTGATGGCGTTGCCACTGGCCGGGCGCCGACGAACGTCTGCGCGGACTCGTCTTCCTTCCGCGCCCGGAAACCGCGTTCCGTGCGAGGCGATGGTGCTGGCGTCCCCCTTTGCTTACAGCCTCTTTGGAGTGCGCTGCTCAAGCGGATGCGAAACCGGTTTCGCCCGCAGAAATTCACCATGCAACCGATGCCAAGGCCCTCCGTTCTTGGAGGATGCTTTTTTTTTCCTGCTTAGGGGCCGCTGTTTTGGATTCTGCAAAACATTTGCAGGGGGGTGTAGTCCATGTGGGAGGGACGAGAAGTGACTGTCTTATCCACTCCCAAACAGCAGGGCACGTGACTGTGGATCATGCCCCGTCAGACCAGGTGCTTGCTGCCTACAGCAGGAATGCCAGAGAGGCGCGACCAGGAACATGCGGGTCCCCAGAGCAAAGTCGCGTTGCAACACCCTGCTGAAATTATTGGTTTTGCAAAACTTGGCCGCCAAACGGCATGCCCGTTTCTTTTGAACACACCCAAATGTCTGCAGTATTTTTTACCACAAGCTCGCCAAATCTGAAACCTAGGATCAGTGGCTCTCCTCCAACTAGGGCTTGTCCCCCGTCTGCGTTTCACATTTCCCCGTCTACGCCAAACAAAGCCTTTGGGATCGCTTTGGTTTTCCTCCAAAACAGCCCCAAAGGCGTCCCCCTGAACCTGAAACCCTGGTGCTTGTGGAGGGTAAATGGGAAGCCTTTCCTTGGCCACCAAACCACCAAAGCCCTTGCCATGTTCGAGGCCTGCCCACGGCTCCAGGGCCCGCCAGCCGTGGGGGTCGGCTGGCAGCTCGGCTGCCAGGTTGATCAAAAGGTCCCTGATACAATGGGATGTCTTCGGGGGGGGAACATCTAAGATTCGATATTTCAACCACGTGGGACAAGTGACCCATGGTCAAAAACTGGGGGCTGAACGGAGAACGGTATAATTGAGTACCCCCCACCTAGCAGAGGGAAGCCAACAGAAAACCATCGTTGTTTCAACTCCCTGGCCATGAGAGGCCTCCCATGGAACAGGTTCCATCATAAATCTAGCTGGACAGCGCCTCTCCGGGGACTCCTTTGGGCAGACTTTGGCTTTCGGTTTCCCTTTGCCCTGAAAAGAATCCGATTCCAGCGCATCTCCCGTTTGTCTTTTGTGGACCAAATCCGCAGGCACCAGTGGGTGGATGTTCAAAGTATGGGGATTTCATCAATCGCAACCAGCGCAGGAGGAGGCCGTCCAGAGTGGGGATGGTCATCAATCTCTCAATAGGGTTTTAGACCAATGGAAAGGTTCCTAGATTTTTGTTGTTTGTATTTTGGCCTTGACCAGGGTTGCGCAAGTGCATGTGGAACAAAGCCAGCATGGTGCTGTAGCATACCGGTCACTCGCAAACGAGGCCTCCCAGCCTCGGAGTTGATCGGAGGCAGGCCACCTTTGCAAACCACTGAAACACGTAATTGGCCATCTGACAAAGCAAAGAGGCGACAAACAAAGTAAAAGCAGCGCAAGCAAGTCGATGCCTGCGCGGGAGACACATCTCATGACGATGGCGGGTCAAAGGCTCCCAGACGATAGACCCATTTGGGTTTGCCGCGAAAATGAGTCACTGACCATATTTTACTGGTTTGGGGAGAACGAGCAAGGCGCGGACCGAACAAATAAGGGTTCTTGCGGCTCGGTTTGTTTCAACATGTCCGTATTGTCTTTTTCGTCCATTGGGGAGGGAGTCGATAAGAAGTTCTGACCATGGCTGAGTTGCGGCAGGGTCAAGGCTCCCTTTCGCAACGGAGTTTTGGGCATTCGGTGTCCATGAGGGCCGAGGCGCGTCCCGGGACCCCACTTCAAATTCACAGAACCACCGGAATGGATGGCTGCCCTTTAGTTTTCCCTTTCATTTCCCTTTCATGTTTTCTTGGTATTCTTTTGGTTTCCCCCTGGTAACAGCCCCAACAAAGATGCCTTGACAAGCCTTGAGACAGCGACGTGACGTACTCATTCCGCACCCATGCCTTCCTCAGTTTGTTGATTTCTACCTGGTTTCAAGCCATTTCTATTGAGAAACACCCACGTCGTTTTGGGAGACAAACCACGGCCCGGGGGATTGCGGGGCCCGGAGTTCTAAGGAGCTCGCCTGATTGGGGAGCGTTGTATTGCTTTCGCGGCCGGGGCCCCAGGATTTGGATTTTGTAATGAGTATCCAATCGCACATGAGGTTTGTCAATGCGCTCCATCCCCCCCCCCCCCGGCCCCCACCCCACCCCCACCCCCCCCCCCCGTAAGAGGGAAGATCATACCCTATGTGTCGTTCAGGCTGGCTCCAGCTTTGAGTGAATTGTTGAAGTGAAATTATAATGATTTTGCAATTATTGCAATTATTGGAATTGAATTCCAATAATTACAATAATTGCAATAATTTCAGGTCCTGGATTTTGCAATTATTGCAATTATTGGAATTGAATTCCAACAATTCCAATAATTGCAATAATTTCAGGTCCCGGATTTTGCAATTATTGCAATTATTGGAATTGAATTCCAATCATTGCAATAATTGCAATAATTTCAGGTCCCGGATTTTGCAATTATTGGAATTAGTCGGACCGGCTTTGAGGCCAAATCTGGGATCAATTAATTATTGCAATTATTGCAATTATTGCAATTATTGCAATTATTGGAATTGAATTCCAATAATTGCAATAATTGCAATAATTTCAGGTCCCGGATTTTGCAATTATTGCAATTATTGGAATTGAATTCCAATAATTACAATAATTGCAATATTCGGAGGTCCCGGATTTTGCAATTATTGCAATTATTGGAATTGAATTCCAATAATTGCAATAATTGCAATAATTGGAGGTCTCGGATTTTGCAATTATTGCAATTATTGGAATTATTCGGCCCGGCTTTGAGGCCAAATCTGGGATCAATTAATTATTGCAATTATTGCAATTATTGCAATTATTGCAATTATTGCAATTGAATTCAATTCAATTAAATTAATTCCAATAATTGCAATAATTGCAATATTTCAGGTCCCGGATTTTGCAATTATTGCAATTATTGGAATTGAATTCCAATAATTGCAATAATTGCAATAATTTCAGGTCCCGGATTTTGCAATTATTGCAATTATTGGAATTCAATTCCAATAATTGCAATAATTGCAATCATTTCAGGTCCCGGATTTTGCAATTATTGCAATTATTGGAATTGAATTCCAATAATTGCAATAATTGCAATATTCGGAGGTCCCGGATTTTGCAATTATTGCAATTATTGGAATTATTTGGTTCGGCTTTGAGGCCAAATCTGGGATCAATTAATTATTGCAATTATTGCAATTATTGCAATTATTGCAATTATTGGAATTGAATTCCAATAATTGCAATAATTGCAATATTCGGAGGTCCCGGATTTTGCAATTATTGCAATTATTGGAATTGAATTCCAATAATTGCAATAATTGCAATAATTTCAGGTCCCGGATTTTGCAATTATTGCAATTATTGGAATTGAATTCCAATAATTGCAATAATTGCAATAATTTCAGGTCCCGGATTTTGCAATTATTGCAATTATTGGAATTATTTGGTTCGGCTTTGAGGCCAAATCTGGGATCAATTAATTATTGCAATTATTGCAATTATTGCAATTATTGCAATTATTGGAATTCAATTCCAATAATTGCAATAATTTCAGGTCCCGGATTTTGCAATTATTGCAATTATTGGAATTCAATTCCAATAATTGCAATAATTGGAGGTCCCGGATTTTGCAATTATTGCAATTATTGGAATTGAATTCCAATAATTGCAATAATTGCAATAATTTCAGGTCCCGGATTTTGCAATTATTGCAATTATTGGAATTGAATTCCAATAATTGCAATAATTGCAATAATTTCAGGGATTTTGCAATTATTGCAATTATTGGAATTGAATTCCAATATTTGCAATAATTGCAATTGCAATAATTGCAATAATTAATTGATCCCAGATTGGCCTCAAAGCCGGGCCAACTAATTCCAATAATTGCAATAATTGCAAAATCCGGGACCTCCGAATATTGCAATTAATTGCAAAATCCGGGCAATTATTGCCAATCAATTCGCAATAATTGCAAAATCCGGGGCCTAATATTGCAATTATTGCAATTATTGGAATTCAATTCCAATAATTGCAATAATTGCAAAATCCGGGAAATATTGCAATTATTGCAATTATTGGAATTCAATTCCAATAATTGCAATAATTGCAAAATCCGGGACCTGAATTATTGCAATTATTGCAATTATTGGAATTCAATTCCAATAATTGCAATAATTGCAAAATCCGGGACCTGAAAATTATTGCAATTATTGCAATTATTGGAATTGAATTCCAATAATTGCAATAATTGCAAAATCCGGGACCTGAAATTATTGCAATTATTGCAATTATTGCAATAATTGAATAATTGCAATAATTGCAATAATTGCAATAATTGCAATAATTAATTGATCCCAGATTTGGCCTCAAAGCCGGTCCGACTAATTCCAATAGTTGCAAAATCCGGGACCTGAAAATATTGCAATTATTGCAATTATTGGAATTCAATTCCAATAATTGCAATAATTGCAAAATCCGGGACCTGAAATTATTGCAATTATTGCAATTATTGGAATTGAATTCCAATAAATGCAATAATTGCAAAATCTGGGACCTGAAATTATTGATTGTAATTATTGGAATTGAATTCCAATAATTGCAATAATTGCAAAATCCGGGACCTCCGAATATTGCAATTATTGCAATTATTGGAATTCAATTCCAATAATTGCAATAATTGCAAAACCCGGGACCTCCAAATATTGCAATTATTGCAATTATTGGAATTGAATTCCAACAATTGCAATAATTGCAAAATCCGGACCTGAAAATATTGCAATTATTGCAATTATTGGAATTCAATTCCAATAATTGCAAAATCCGGGACCTCCAAATATTGCAATTATTGCAATTATTGGATTTCAATTCCAATAATTGCAATAATTGCAATAGTTGCAATAATTGCAATAATTAATTGATGCCAGATTTGGCCTCAAAGCCGGGCCGACTAATTCCAATAATTGCAAAATCCGGGACCTCCAAATGTTGCAAATATTGCAATTATTGGAATTGAATTCCAATAATTGCAATAATTGCAAAATCTGGGGCCTGAAATTATTGCAATTATTGCAATTATTGGAATTCAATTCAATTAATTGCAATAATTGCAAAATCCGGGACCTCCGAATATTTCAATTATTGCAATTATTGGAATTCAATTCCACTATTTGCAATAATTCCAAAATCCGGGACCTTCAAATATTACAATTATTGCAATCATTGGAGTTGAATTCCAATACTTCCATTGTAGATATGAATTGATCCCAGATTTGGCCCCAATCCAGGCCAACTAATTCCAATATTTGCAACAATTGCAACTGACTTTCAATAATTGCAATAATTAATTGCAAAATCCGGGACCCCCAACTATTGCAATTTTTGGAGTTATTGGAATTCACCTTGGAAGAATTTGAGTACTTTGAAAAAGCAAAAGCAAAACACGTATAATAAGTATAAGATCTTGGATTCCTCAAGAAGTACACGATCCTTTAAGAATATTTAGAATAATTTGAGTAGATAGGAATAATTGGAACACACACATGACTCTGGAATTGGAATTCCTCAAAAGGCGCGCGTCACCCGTCCCTTTGGGAATACATAGAAGGAAGAACATAATTGGGATCATGGGAGCAACCATTAATCTGAAATTCCCCAGAAGGGACCCGTGCCGTTGGGAACACTTAGAAATCAGAACAGAAGAGCCTGGAAATCCACAAAAACAAGTTACAAGAAGCATGAATCTGGTTTCCCCAAAAGGCACCCTTTCTTTAAGAAGAAATCAATAAATTTGAATAACTAGGGAAGTAGAATGATTAGCGCAACATGAATCTGGACTTCCCCAAATGGCACCGGGCCAATTGAAAGTATCCAGAACCATTAGAATTGTTCGAGTTGTTTGAATGATTCGAATAACTTTATCAAATATGTATGCTGGATTTCCCAAAAAGGTACCCCTCTTTGGAACAAGTTAGAGAATGATTATTGTTGTAAAAAGTAGAATAACTAGAGCAAATTTGAATCTGAAACTCCACAAAAGGCAACCGTCCCTTTGGGAAGAAGACGAAGGATGATTAGAAAACACATGATTCTGGAATTCGCCAACTGCTCCCGTCCCTTGGTGAAAGACTGGCCTGGAATTCCAAAAAAAGCGCCCGTCCCTTTGGGAGTGGTCCGCATACTTAGAGCAATTAAAAGACTTAGAATGATTAGAACAAACATGAATCTGCAAGTCCCCAAAAGCACCCGCCCCTTTGGGAATAATGAGAATAATTAACTAGACGAGTTCGGAATAAGTAGAATAATTTGCGCAACACAATCTTCAATTCCCCAAAGGCACCCGTCCCTTTGGGAATAACAATTATATTTAGAAGACTGATGATACGTAGACTGTTTAGCAAACAGGTCTCTTCAATTCCCCAAAAGACGCCTGTCCCTTTGGGAGTGGTTCGAATACTTAGAGCAATGAAAAGACGTAGAATGATGAGAACAAGCATGAATCTGGAAGTCCCCAAGAGGCACCCGTTGGGAGTAATGAGAAGAATTAGTTGGAAGAGTTATGAGAAGTATTATTATTTGCAAAATCAATCTTTATTTCCCCAAACGCACCCGTCCCTTTGAGACTAGCATTTGTATTTAGAGGACGGTTTACAAGTAGAATACTTAGCACACAGGACTTTTGAATTCCCCAAACGGCACCCGTCCCTTTGGGGGTGGATCGAATACTTAGAGCAATTATAAGACGCACAATGATTAGCGCAAACATAAATTTGGAATTCCACCAATGTAACAGTCACCGGTCCATTTCA
This sequence comes from Effrenium voratum, assembly GCA_963377175.1. Taxonomy (NCBI): domain Eukaryota; class Dinophyceae; order Suessiales; family Symbiodiniaceae; genus Effrenium; species Effrenium voratum. The sequence continues at coordinate 68,211 of CAUJNA010000840.1, forward strand.
AAATAAAGAGAAACCTAATTAGAAGAGGTATGCTAAGTAGTATAATTTGCACAACAGCCATCTTCAATTCCACAAAGGCACCCGCCCCTTCAGGAAAAACAAATAAATTTAGAAGACTGATGATAAGTAGAACAATTAGCACAGAGGACTCTTGAATTCCCAACAAGCCACCCGCCTCTTTGGCAGTGGTTGGAATACTTAGAGCAAGTCTAAGAAATAAAATGATTAGAAAATTGACTTCCCAAAAGACACCCGTCCCTTTGGGAAGAATGATAAGAACGAATTAGAAGAGTTATGATAAGTATAATAATTTACAAAACAACCAGCAAACGTGAATATTATTGAATTCCCCCAAGTCATCCCTTTGGAACTCATGAGAGAATACTTAGAAAAAGGTGTGCTAAGTAGTATAATTTGCAAAAACAATCTTCAATTCCCCAAAGGCACCCGTCCCTCTGGGAATAACAATTATGATTAGAAGACTGATGATAATTAGCAAACAGGACTCTTGAATTCCCAAAAAGGCACCCGCCCCTTTGGCAGTGGTTCGAACACTGAGAACAAGTATAAGACACACAATGTTTAGAACAACAATTAATTTGGACTTCCCCAAGAGTGACCCGTCCCTTGGGAGAAGAACTAGAAGAGTTATGATAAGCAGAGTAGTTAGCAAACATGAATATTCCATCCCGAGAGGCACCCGTCCCTTTGGGAAAACAAGTGCACTTAGAGACTGATGATAAGTAGAACAATTAGCAATCAGGACTCTTGAGTTCCCCAGAAGGCACCCGTCCCGTTGGAACTCATGAGAAAACTAGTTAGAAGAGGTATGCTAAGTAGAATAGTTTGCAAAAACCAATCTTCAATTCCCCAAAGGCCTCCGTCCCTTTGGGAATAACAATTATAGTTAGAAGACTGATGATAAGTAGAACAATTAGCACAGAGGACTCTTGAATTCCCAAAAAGGCGCCCGTCCCTTTGGGAGTGGTTCGAAGACTTAGAGCAAGTCTAAGAAATACATGATTAGAACAAACAATAACTGGAATTCCCCAAAAGTCACCCGTCCCTGTGGGAAGAATGATGAGAATGAATTAGAAGAGTTATGATAAGTAGAATAATTTACAAAAACAACCAGCAAACATGAATATTGAATTCCCCAAAGTCATCCCTTTGGAACTCATGAGAAAAACTAGTTGGAAGAGGTCACAACTATAATTAGAACACTGATGAGAAGTACAGCAATTAGCACAGAGGACTCTTGAATTCCCAAAAAGGCACCCGTCCCTTTGGGAGTGGTTCGAATACTTAGGGCAAGTCTACGAAATACAATCAATAGAACAAACAATATTTGGATTTCCCCAAAAGTCACCCGTCCCTTTGGGCAGAATGATAAGAAATAATTAGAAGAGTAATGATATGTAGAATACAAAAACAACCAGCAAACATGAATATTGAATTCCCCAAAGTCATCCCTTTGGAACTCATGAGAAAACTAGTTGGAAGAGGTATGCTAAGTAGTATAATTTGCAAACACAATCTTCAATTCCCCAAAGGCGCCCGTCCCTTTGGGAATAACAATTATAATTGGAAGCCTGATGTTAAGTAGAACAGTTAGCACAGAGGGCTCTTGAATTCCCAAAAAGGCACCCGTCCCTTTGGGAGTGGTTCGAAGACTTAGAGCAAGTCTAAGAAATACATGATTAGAACAAACAATAACTGGAATTCCCCAAAAGTCACCCGTCCCTTTGGGAAGAATGATAAGAATGAATTAGAAGAGTTCTGATAAGTAGAATACTTTACAAAAACAACCAGCAAACATGAATATTGAATTCCCCAAAGTCACCCCTTTGGAACTCATGAGAAAACTAGTTGGAAGAGGTATGCTAAGTAGTATAATTTGCAAAACCAATCTTCAATTCCCCAAAGGAACCCGTCCCTTTGGGAATAACAAAGCAGGCACCCGTCCCTTTGCCAGTGGTTCGAAGACTTAGAGCAAGTCTAAGAAAAAATGATTAGAACAAAAGAGAATTTTGAATCCCCCCCTGGGGAAGAGTGATAAGAATGAATTAGAAGAGGAGTGATAAGTAGAATAATCTACAAAAACAACCAGCAAACATGAATACTGAATTTCCCAAGTCACCCGTCCCACTTTGGAACTCATGAAGAAAAGATAGAAGATGCATGCTAAGTAGTATAATTTGCAAAAACAATCTTCAATTCCCCAAAGGCACCGTCCCTTTGGGAATAACAATTACAATTGGAAGACTGATGATAAGTAGAACAGTTAGCTCAGAGGACTCTTGAATTCCAAAAAAGGCACCCGTCCCTTTGGCAGTGGTTCGAATACTTAGAGCAAGTCTAAGAAATAAAATGATTAAAACAAACAATATTTGAATTCCCCAAAAGTCACCCGTCCCTTTGGGAAGAATGGTAAGAATGAATTAGAAGAGTTATGATAAGTAGAATAATTTTCAATAACGACCAGCAAACATGAATATTGAATTCCCCAAAGTCATCACTTTGGAACTCATGAGAAAACTAGTTGGAAGAGGTATGCTAAGTAGTATAATTTGCAAAACCAATCTGCAATTCCCCAAAGGCGCCCGTCCCTTTGGGAAAAACAATTATAATTAGAAGACTGATGATAAGTAGAACAATTAGCACAGAGGACTCTTGAATTCCCAAAAAGGCACCCGTCCCTTTCGCAGTGGTTCGAATACTTAAAGCAAGTCTAAGAAATGAACTGATTAGAACAAACAATATTTGAATTCCCCAAAAGTCACCCGTCCCTTTGGGCAGAATGGTAAGAATGAATTAGAAGAGTTATGATAAGTAGAATAATTTTCAACAACGACCAGCAAACATGAATATTGAATTCCCCAAAGTCATCACTTTGGAACTCATGAGAAAACTAGTTGGAAGAGGTATGCTAAGTAGTATAATTTGCAAAACCAATCTGCAATTCCCCAAAGGCACCCGTCCCTGTGGGAAAACAATTATAATTTCAAGACTGATGATAAGTAGAACAATTAGCACAGAGGACTCTTGAATTCCCAAAAAGGCACCCGTCCCTTTCGCAGTGGTTCGAATACTTAGAGAAAGTCTAAGAAATGAACTGATTAGAACAAACATGAATTTGGAATTCCCTAAAAGTCACGTGTCCCTTTGGGAAGAATGATAAGAATGCATTAGAAGAGTAATGATAAGTAGAATAGTTTACAAAAGCAACCAGCAAACATGAATATTGAATTCCCCAAAGTCATCCCTTTGGAACTCATGACAAAAACAATTACAAGAGGTTTGCTAAGTAGTATAATTGTAAACGCTTCGCGTTGCCCGCCTCGGCCCAGCCTAGTTTGAGGGAAGGGTCAGGAACACCGAAATCCAGTGTTGGGAAGGTCCGAATCCTACTGAAAGCTTGTGACCGCACCAGTTCGCCCGTGCTAGTTCGATGTTCGGAAGCCGTCCTGCTCGGACAGTCTTGGGCAGCTTGGCTGGTCCTTGCTTGCGTGGGTTGTTGGTTGAGCTGGGCCTGAAGCTAGTTTACGGCGGGCTGGGCAGCCGCACTGAGGGGGCTGGGCTATGGCTGGGCTGGGCCGGGCCTGAGGCCAGTTTCAGACACGTCAGACAGGCCTGGCCAGCAGGCGGACTGGGCAGGGCTAGACGCTAGTTGAGCCCAGGCTGGTGAGGCCCAGTCTCGGCGCTAGATAGGCTGAGGCCTGCGAGTCTGAAACAGGGTAGGCTTGGGTGAGGTTTGCTTAGGCGGGTTGCTGGTTGGGCTGGGCCTGAAGCTAGTCTTAGTTGCTGGCTGCTGGGCAGCCGGACTACGCTGTTGGTTGCGCCTGGAACTTCGGCTGGGCGGGCTGGGCTGAGCTGTGCTTGGGCGGGTCGCTGGATGGGCAAGGCCTGTCTCATACACACTTGGGCCTGAGGTTGGGTAGCGAGTTGCCACGGCAGACAGGCTCAGTAGCTGGCATAGCTTGGGACCAGTCTCAGACACGTGAGACTGGTCGTTGGCCTGAGGCCAGTCTCAGACACGTTAGACAAACCTGACCTGGCACGCTGGGCTGAGCCTAGGCTGCAAAGCCATGCATGAATTGCTGGCTGCCGGACTACGCTGCTGGTTGCGCCTGGAACTTGGGCTGGGCGGGCTGAGCTGAGCTGTGCTTGGGCGGGTTGCTGGATGGGCAAGGGCCTGTTTCATACACACTTGGGCCTGAGGCTGGGTGGCGAGTTGCTGGCTGGGCTGGGCCTAAGGCCAGTCGCAGACACGTAAGACACGCCAGCAAGCGGGCTGAGGGACTGGGCCTAAGCCTAGTCTCAGGCTACCAGTCTCAGACTGCGCCGAAGGGGCTGGGCCTGCTGGATGACTTGGGGCCAGACGCGAACAGGAGGTCAAGGCCTGTGGCAGGGCTGAGCTGCTTGGGCAGCCGGACTGAGGGGCTGGGGCACGTCAGCCAGGCATAGTAGCTGGTGTAGCTTGAGACCAATCTCAGACACGTAAGACTGGTCGTTGGCCTGGGGCCAGTTAGACAAACCTGACCTTGGCACGCTGAGCTGAGCCTGCTGGGGGCCGGCCTGGTCACTGGCATGCCCTGAGATGCGCCGGGCCTGGGCTGGGTGGGTTGCTGGTTGGGCTGGGCCTGAAGCTAGTCTCAGCCACAAGGCTGCGAAGCCATGGGTGGGTTGGGCAGCCGCTGGTTGCGCCTGGAACTTGGGCTGGGCGGTTGCTGGATGGGCAAGGCCTGTTTTATACACACTTGGGCCTGAGGCTGGGTGGCAAGTTGCTGGCTGGGCTGGGCCTGAGGCCAGTCGCAGACACGTAAGACACGCCAGTAGGCGGGCTGAGGGACTGGGCCTGAGGCTAGTCTCAGGCTGGCATACTTTGAGACCAGTCTCAGACTCTCAGACAAACCTGACCTTGGCACGCTGGGGGCCGGAGTGGCTGGCATGCTCTGAGATGCGCCGGGGCCTAGGCTGGGCTGGGTTTGCTGGGGGTTGCTTGGGCTAGGCCTGTTTCAGACAAGCTTGGGCCTGAGGCTGGGCTGACTGGCCTGGCCAGCAGGCGGGTTGCTGGTTGGGCTGGGCCTGAGCCCAGTCTCAGACACGTCAGACAGGCCTGGCCAGCAGGAGGAGGACAAAAAAGCAATTTTTCAGTGATTGTCAGCACATTTTCGACCATGGAGCTGGACGCCGACGAACCCCGAAAATTTCAAGGCCCGCCGGACAGGATTTTTGGGCCAGCCGACATGGGTTGGGGGGGGCGGGGGCAAAATTTTGGTTGGGGGTTGGGGAGGGGAAAAGCGAAGATTCTCTTTGGAGAAGAGATCTGAGCGCCCTTGGCCCCTTTGGGGCCGAGGCGAATTTGCAAAAACAATCTTCAATTCCCCAAAGGCACCGTCCCTTTGGGAATAACAATTACAATTGGAAGACTGATGATAAGTAGAACAGTTAGCGCAGAGGACTCTTGAATTCCAAAAAAGGCACCCGTCCCTTTGGCAGTGGTTCGAATACTTAGAGCAAGTCTAAGAAATAAAATGATTAAAACAATCAATATTTGAATTCCCCAAAAGTCACCCGTCCCTTTGGGAAGAATGATAAGAATGAATTCGAAGACTGATGATAAGTAGAATACTTAGCAAACAGGACTCCTGTGGCCTTTGTCAGTCTCCTGACATCGAACCTAGCTGCACGCCTGTGCCCTGTGTTAGGCCACGGACAATATTACTTAGCTGCGTGCTTGCATTTCTTTTGCTGGTCATGAAATTGAAATTGAAACATGCACACGAGAAAATAACACACATGTTTGAACCAAGTGTCTATTTATTCAGCAGTATCCTTGTGCATGGTAAGCGCATATTATCTCTGTAGCACCATGTGGGAATAGAGTTTTGGTGTGCGTGTGAGTGCATGAGCATGTAACATGAAGTGGTGCTCAAATGCAAAAAAACGCGCGGCGACGCATAGGACTCATTCTTCCCTGCCACCCCCCCCCCCCCACCCCCCCCCCCCCCACACCCCACCCTGCCGGCCAACATGGAGGAGCCGCCAAAAACGCGCCCTCGCGGGCAATTTTTGTCCGCCGGCAAGAGCGTCTATCCCCACTTAGCCAGACCTCTCAAGAGCTCATCCAAGGCGAGTCACAAGGTTCAGAGCCGTGGGGGCAATGGGCCAATGCAGCGCCATGCTTGAGGGATAATTTTGGTTTTGAGTATCACCTAGGTTTTGAGTAGCACTTACCGTGCTGCCAAGGAAGCTCCCCTTTTGAGTGAAGGAGTAGTCATAGGAGTCAAGTGCTTTGGTATTTGGGGGTTGATCAATAGGTCCTTTTCATGGGATGAGCATCCGGGAAACCACCAAAAAGTTAACCCCCGGTCATTTGCGGGCCCTAAATGGAACATTGATCAACCCCCATTTTGATTTTGGTTGCCAAGTTTGGATGGCCCAACTTGGTACCGACAATTGCTGCAGGCTCCGTGCCAACTGCCATGAAGCTGCTGGTAGACGTCTCCAGCGCGTGGTGCGGCGTGCAGGACGGGACCCCAAGAGTGTTTGGCTGAAGGGCCGAGGGTTTTTGGGTAGAGTTGGGTGAAAGTAGGTGGCACTACTCCCAAATGTTCGTTTGTTCATTCCCTTTGCTTCCCGAGAAGGGGATGGTGCTATCTACTCTCACCCCGGCTGTCGGCGTCGAGGCGTAACCGGAGTTTGCCGGATGCTTCAGCGCGTTTTCGGCTCAAAGCTGCTGGCGTTCCAAGCGCCTCCCGCTTGGGATGATGCGCTTCGCATGTGGAAAGTGACTGGCGGGGAGGCGACTGGAGAGTTGAACCATTGACACCGCGACCATGTTTGTCGTGTACACTACTCTTGGTTCACCTGAGAAAAGCCGATTCTTGGCAACTGGCCGTTTCATCCCATGGAACCAAGCCAGTTGTCCTTTTTGTTTCACAGACGTGGGTGCGGGTCCAAATTAAACCACCAGGGGACCGCAGGTTGTAGGGTCGTAGTCCAAGTTTCCATTTACCCGGGCAAGCCATTTTGGGGTTTTCCACATTTTGACCCACAGCCATGTTGCCACCGGTCGTGTCAGTTCGCTTTTTCCAGGCGACGGGTGGGCTCCTGGTGCGCTCGGGCGAGGCCCTGGGCAGCTCGGAGCTGGGGCGCCTGCGGCACGGAGCGCTGGTGGAGGAGCTGGCGAGGAGAAGCTGTCGCCTGCGGTACCGGAAGGTGGGTCATTGGCCGGGTGTACGGATTTTTACCGGAAAAGCATGGTGGAGGCAACCAGGTGTGGTTGGTAAGTTGGTGCCCAAAAAAGACGCACCTGTATGGACGCAGCCAAAAGTGAGCGGTGGATATGTGAACTTGATGTTTGTTGGGTTGGTACCCTTGTTTGGGTTGTTTTAAAGGGAAATCAGAAGGTGGGGGGCCATGGACACACTCGAGCTTGCGCTCAAAACTCGGGTAAGTCACTGAATCCGTACAGAGTTTCGCCCTTTTTGACCATAGTTCTGGCTAGACCCCGTACTGAGTCTGGTACCAGGTTTGAGTGTGACGCACCCGGAGACTATCTGGGTATTGCCCCGTTTTCTCCAAAAGAATGCCATAAAGAAGGAGGTTTCCAAACAGGCGGGTTGAGCAAGGAAGAGTGTGATTTTTGCGACACCCCTGTTGGTTGAGTTGAAGGGGAATTGAAAACGAGACCCTTACCATTTTGGGGGATCTCATTGTGAGACACTCAAACAGGTGTTCGCCCCGTCAAATCGGTTTGGCAATCAGCTGCCTTTGAGCAACACCTGCCAACAGAATTCTCAATTTAGGACCCACCCACCCCAACTCACAACAGGTTCGGTTTCTCCTGCTCCCTTTAGGCGCCAGGCATGGGCATGCGGTCTGTGGGTCTTGGGCTACTTTTGTTGACCCGTGAGTTGCTATTTGTCTCGCAGGAAGGGTATGGTTTTGAACCACGAAGCAACCACCCAGCTTAACCGGCCCTTTGGCGTTGTTTTTTTCCTCCACATGTTGCCAGGGTGGTTTTTCCTTGGCGTCGGTTCGGTCTCCCCCGGCTCGAATCGATCCGGCCTTGTGCACGTGTCAGGGAAGATGGTTCGTTGACGCGATGACATGATTTCGTAGGTTCAAAACGTCCAAGAACCCGCTTTTCGCGGCAGGTAAACAGTCCCCCGCGCAGGTGGTCGTAGATTGTGGATTCCCTTGGGAACATTAAAACAACCTTTTTTGTTCTTCTTTTTTTCTTCTTCTTATTATAAAATAAAAAAGAAACAATACAAACCCACGGCAGCTCTTTTCCGCTGGCAGGTCCTGGGTGTGGGGCCGGATCTGGGCTGGGTGAGCCTGCGCTTGGGCGGCCGTGCCCTGCTGGAGCCGGCGGTCGCCTGGCCTCTGCAGCCGAGGGAGGAGAAACTTGGTCGAAGTTTGGGTGTGTCAATTGCAGCCGAGGGCCGGTCAAAATCCGAGACGCACACGTTGACCAGAAGAGAGCTGACTCAGAAGGAAAGACGGGACCAACCTCCCGGTCAAAATCCGAGGGAGCAACGTACGAACAAAACCATCAACTGTTTAGCACCCCAGGCGAACCCACAAACCTTGTTCTTTTTTGCAGGTTCTTCGGGGGAACCCTGTGAGGGGTGGGAAACACTTGTTCCCACGAGGGGCAGAAAGCATTTGGCTTTGGGGCTCCGATGATACGGAGCGGATGAGGGCCACCAAGTTTCCCATTCCAATTTCCGGGGAGGCCAATTTCCCGTTAAAACTCACCCAAGTCCCCCCCCAAGCAATGAAGCAAACCAAAGCCCATCAACGCTTTGGCTTGCGGAACAAATCCACCAATCGTGACTCGAGGCTGAAGAAACGAGCCGAAGATTTGGATAGCCATCGGCTCGCACATCGGTCCTCGGGGCCTGTTTTCTTCCCCTTTCCATGGTTTTTTTTTTTTTTTTTTTTTTTTTTTTTTTTTAAATATATTTTTTTTTTTTTTTAAATTTTTGCTTATTGTTTCCCACTGAACTGCTAAAATTTAAATTTTTGCTCCCCTTCCAACGTCGACCAAGTTCCCGGAACCCCGGTACGTCCTCTGGTCGAGGAGGAGAGCTGGGAGGAGGACCTGAGCCCCGAGGTCTTCGAGGTGCTGCGGAAGAAGACCACGGAGCCTCGGGGCTCGGGGCGGTACAACGCCTTCCACCCGGAGACTTGGATCTTTTTTTTGTTCTTTCTTTCTTTTTTTCTTCCCGGAGGTGTCCAGTCGGGTGCCGAAAGGCTTTGGAATGTTTATGTTCACCTTAAGGGACCTGTGACCTTTTGGTGCGACTGACTCCCCTGCAAACTAAACCACAAACAGGGGAGCACCTTGTCGCTCTTTGGCCGCCTAGGGGATTCCTTTAATCACTAGCTTATGGGAGGATCACGCTTTCCTCTTGGCAGCTGGCCGCAGGGGAGGTTGTTGCAGGGGCTGTAGCCAAGCGCACCAAAGGGTGCCAGCCCGGGAGCTGGTCATGGGCTTTCCCGCACTTTTAGACGACTATGGGGTTCCCCATGAGAGCATGCCCCCCATTGCTGGAGTTTTCACCAGCGAGCTGGGCTGAATTCACCCAAAAGGGCGGCTGCTTCACCCGGCTCATCACAGGCCCGTGCTCGAACTGACCCTGTTTGGCCGGAAGTCAACCAAAACGAAGCAGAAAAAATACCGCCGATCCCTTGCAAGGAAAAGGGCCACTTCCAGTGCGCGGGATGCGGCACGGCCTTGTACTCCGCGGCTTCCAAGATGAGGACCAACTGCGGCTGGCCGGCCTTCGGCCGATGCTTCGGCTTGGAGCAGGCCGAAAGCTGGGCGTCCGTAGTGGCTCAGGCGAGCAAGGGACCAAATTTCATGAAAGTTTCCCCAAAAAGAACGACAATGGACAATTGGAGGGGGCCCCACGGGTTTAAGGGACAACTTGGGCCCATAGGTGCCCTTTTTGGCTGATTTGGTTGAAAACAGAGGGCGATTCGGTTTACCTGGTGGTTCAGTCAACTACCAGGGCCATCTATTTTCCCAAAAAAGACACCTATGCTTGGGCCAACACCAGAGATCTTTGAGCGCAGGTGGACTGGGTGTCCGGGGGCCGGGAGATCCTTTGCCGAACCTGCGGGGGACACCTGGGTCACGTGTTTATGGATGGACATGCTCTGGGGGGTGACACGGCAGAGAGGCACTGCGTGGCATTGCTGCAAAACACACACATTTGTTTTTTTTGTTCAACAGTTTTTGTTTTGCTCTTCTTTTTTTGTATTCCTTTGTGTCCCCTTTAGTCGTTTATTTTTTGTTGCCTTTGGGTTTTCCTTATTCGCTTTCAACCAGCAAACAGTTAGTTTTCCTTGTTCCCTTTCAACCAACAAACGGTTTTCACTTTAGGAAGTTGTCAACTTTTGGCCTGTTTTGGTTTTCCAAACCGTTCCCTCCTTTAACCAACAGACAGGGGCCTTTTTTCGCAGGCTGAATCCGTTCGGCCCAGGTGAATTCCATGTCCGTGAGTTTTGTGGATTGGAATTCCTCTTTGCCAGAGATGGAATGTGACATGACCACATTTCATCAGCAGCTCAAAGATCACAGCGCCTTGGATATGAAAAAACACTTTCTCTTCGAATCTATGACCCCAGCTGTCGGCCTTGACTTGCTTCTGTTTATCTCCTTGCTGAGGCCACGACGGCAGCTACTCCGGCGTCATGGACCGGTGATGGCGGCTGGCCGCGTGGCACCCGACGCTTCCTTCCTCGACGCTCTCCGACGCTCTCCGACGCCGAAGGTCCCAAAACGCTTCCGACCCGCGAGCGCGGGTCGTCCGCGGGTCGCGCCGCGTTCGCGTGGAACGAGTCGAGCCGCGTGGCGGCGAGAGCGACAAAGGTGCGATGCACAGAGGGAACATGGCAGAACCATCGGCCTGGGGAAGTGACCCAGAATGTGGCCGGTCTTTTTTAAACAGCCGAAAACTGGCGCCTTTGTGCAAGCAACATCAGTCGGAGCACTAAAAAAGAAGGCTGAACACCGCCTGCCCTGCTGCTGGTAACAGCTCCTTGTGTGGGTCATGTTGTTTGTTGTTCGAAAAGCAGCCACATGAGGAGCCCGGAGCACCTGCTACTCCCGGGGATGCCATGGTCAGGCAGGTGCCGGACGACCAGGCTCGGGGCTTGTTGGTTTTTACTCGACAGACAGAAACCCAGCGATTGATTTGGAAACGATAATCCAACAATGGAAGCCGCCCCTTGTCCACTCCATGAGTGTTGAAAGGAGTGTACAGTGTGAACCTCAATATTTGGAAAGATCCAATGAGATTCGCACCCAACATATCGCTGTGGCTCAAAATCGAAGAGGGGTTCCACAGGTTCTGGTCTTTGTTTCCATAGGGGCCCAAAAGGTGGGTCCCAGATTTTTGAGCCACAGCCATATGAAAGCTTTCGAAAGTCGAGGCCTTGGAAGTGCTCGTGCCGTTGTACGAGGCTCTGGAGGCACTGATGTTTAGGTGTTTGGGGGCGTTTCTCAAACTGTGGGGGGGGGGGGGGTTTGGGGCGGGGGGCAAGGCGTCCTTGGGGTGGGTTCTAAGGCGACACTAAAAGGAAGCTAACTACCTGGAGGGATCCTTGATGATAAACACACATTTTCAGACTTGGTTTCTCAAAATGGTGGACGCTTTTGCTAATAAAAAGGGAAAGTCAAGAGGAAGTCGTTGATGAGAAACACCTTGGATCAGCTTTGGGGATTCTCACCAACAGAAAGCCAGTTGGGTGAACATAGATGCCACGAATCCGAATATGCCCAATTTCGGTTTAGCCATGCCGTTTTCCTACAAAGGACATCGTGTCATCTGCGCTGGCGAATCATTTTTTTTCCGGGGCATTCCCTCTTCGCAGGGGAGACATCGGAGTCGCCCATCGAGCAAGGTGTCCATTTTTTGCTCGACGTATGCATTAATGTTAACCCCGGATGAAGCAGAACTGGTTGATGATTAGGGGGGTGTCCGATTCCTTTTAGTGGTTGGATTCAGACCACTTTTGGAGGGAACACCCCCCTAATGGGACGGGTTTATTAATCCTGGGTTAACATTAGGGGATGACGCTGGGACGACAGCGAGGCCCCAACTATGGCTATGTTGACTGTGGCCCGATATGGGTTTGTCTCAAAATAGGGCAATCCCCAAAATGGCGGCTTTGCTTTAGTTTTCCTACAAAACTAACCCAAACAAGAAGGTACCCCTGCGTATGGCGTCCCTTCCCCTTAAGAAAGACCCCCCCCCAATATGGTGGCTGCTTCTCAGACAATCATTCGCAGTGTTGCCAAACCCAGCACTCCGTGCACAGAATTATTCTTTGCACCCAATTGTCAGGCGGATTTGAGGGCCGGTGGTCCATCCACGCAGCTCGTCCGGAGCCTATGCTTTTGAGGAGTGCCAATAGAGGTGAACTGGGAGGTGTTTCCCAAAACAGCAATCGACCATTTCCTGAAGTAGGGGAAAAAGAGGGGCTAGGGAGGCAGCTTGATCAGGGAATGCTTTCGATGCTTGTTGGGCCACTGGGCTATCAACGCAAACAAAACAAACACACGACGCATAGACATAGTATGTAATGGATTCGGCTTGAACACCTGGTGGTACCTGACTTCTGCCTACATCTTGATGTGCCGTGGTCAAGGCACTTGTATATCTCGCAGAGAAATCGCGATATCATTTGCAGTCTTGGGAACAATTTGTTTTGCTGAGATATGGACTAAGGCTGATTTGAGCAGGTTCCACTCCTCTGGTTCACTGAGGCGGGGATCGCGCATGAGTATTTCCAGCAAGCAGCAGTGGCCTGTGCAGAGGCCGGGAGATCTTGGAGAAGGATCATAGGTCAGTGAATCTGGTGAGTCGATTTGAAACCATGGCTTTGGCCTTCTTCTTTTTTCTTTTCAATTTGCAACCGCCCTGCCCTTTCAAGTCGAGGACCCCTTTGGAGGGCGGGGTGGGGGGGGGAGAGCAAGCAAAAGTGCAAGAGGGGTGGAGCACAGCATCAGCAAGAAAGCAGGGCGAGGCAAAGTTTGTTTGCACAACCAGGCCCTTACAACCTTTAAACGCGAATCAAATGGAGGTTGTTCAAGCAAGATGTGCTTCATTTTTTTTCAACCAGGAAGTTGGCCCAACCCTGTGACGAAGAGCTTCTTGGGTTTCCTTGCAGACACACATTCTTGATCTGACTCGCGCAGAATTCTGCAACAGTTTGCAGAATGAAAGCACCGCCCACGTGGCTGCTCGAAGGGTTCTCGATGTACCAATTTGACTGGTTCCAACAAACTCGCTGGCGCCAAGGACAGTCATGTGTAGCATCCAAAACGAACCCATTTCACTCGTTAGAGCTGGTTCTTTTTGTTCCCCTTTGAACCAACCCCAAAATGGGGTACCCCGCAAAAGTAGGATACACCCACTGACCGCCCCCCAAAAAAACGGGCCACCACCCCAAAAAGAGCAACCCATTTAAGCATTCAATCCAGAGCAAAGTTTTCTCGGGAGGCGGAGGCGGCAGCTCTCTTGTCGCTCGCCTGGACGGGCCTGATTCCGAAGCAGCTAGCGCGGCCACCGAGCAAAACGCCAAGGGGGGACGCCAAGGGGGAACTGGCAGATCTTGGGCTCCTGAGAAAGGGGAAGCTAAAGGAGTTTGGGTCAACAAATAACGGCTTGAACATGTTTGGAGAGTTGATATTTGGAGAGCTGGTGGAGGTGAATTCAAAACAAACATGGTCCAAATGGCAGGTTGGAGTCATAATTTCGACAGCTTGGCACGTGTGCACTCGTTTTGTTGGCCTGGGTCTGAATGTCATCGGAATGTTCGCTTGGGGTTTGTCTAAAAGTCCTTCGTACGTCAGGATTCTCAGTCCCGAGGCACTATGAATTTGGTTTGCGCGATGGGAGATGGGCATGGCTACTCCCGGATTCCCGCAAGTTCAGACTAATTTGGGAGGGACATGGGGGGAATGACCAAATTTCAGGCACAAAAGCCAGGGGTCGGAACCCACCCATTGCAGGAAGCGCCTTGTTTGGAATTTCGCAGGGCTGGATCAACTAGATGATGCGAAGAAGTGGCTCCCTGGAGCCTCGCAACCCAAAAGCCCCAGAAAAGAACCCAGCGTTGCGACGCAGCTTGATCTCGAACCTTTAGCTCGTTGAACGGAGGTCTCAACGAGCGCAGGCGAAAGGATTTTCCCAAAGGTTCGCCAAAGAGGAGTTCCTGAGGAATTTTGCAAGGCAGGTTGCTGTCTTCCTTCGTTGAGTAGCACGATTTCACGGTGGGGAACATACTCGTGTTTGGCTTGGTACCGTTTGGTTTGCGAAAGGCAAACCAAAGGGAAGCCGAACACCCAGCTTGGATGTGTTCTGAAAGGCAGCCACCAAGGGGTTGGTTTCAAGAGGGTTTCAAGGGAAATCAACCGAACCCCAAAATGGGGCATCTCCCTATTTTGACACATGCCCAAATCCCTTGTATTAAAAAAGCGGGACAACCGAATCCATGAGTGAGTTGTTTCAATCCGGGGCTCTTTGGGTTGGGGTGTTTTGCAAGGAAACCGACAACTCTCCAAACCTGACATGAGGTTTGGTCAAGCTGCTTGGTAGTCTATGATGGGACGAGAAGGGGACCCCTTCTCGTCGCATTAAACTCCGCAGAAAACCAGGTGTCCTTTACGCTTTGTGGCAAAGCTTCCTAATTTGAGAACCGTGGCTCACATGGCTTCCCCCCTTCACGATCCGACTTAGGCGGTGAGCAAGGCGCAAGACACCATCCAGGGCTTGACCTTCCCGCAGGCCGTCTTCAGCAGGCGGGAGATCCTTTCCTCGTGACCGCCCTGACAAATGGCGGGGATTTTTGGGGAACAGCACCTGCTTCAAAAGTTCGTACGGCTCTTCCAGGGGGTTTTGAGCCCCACCCAGATTCATTATGGGAAATGGGTTTAGGTGCCCGCTTGAAAGTGATATGCTCCCCCATGAGTTTGCACGGCGTGTTTTTTTGGTGCCAGCGTTTTTGGACGGGGGCTTGTGTTCCGTTGGTTTCTCTTTAATGCAACTCCAAAACGGGTACCTCTGGAATTTGGCAGCGGGCTTTGTTTTTATGCAGGAGGCGGTTTCCGTTTGGTTATCAAGGGATTCTGCTTAAGTCAGGCTTTTGTTTTTGGTTGTTTCTCCCTTTGGCCCATCAAACAATCCCCAAGCGAGTGCCACCTCCTGGACATGTTTACGCATTTGGATCCTTTGGGTCAAGGCCCCTTTTTTGGTCTTGGATAGCAAGTGAAGGTCACCCACCCATGAAATTGGAATGGATACCAAGGTTGGTCATCCGCGCTCCGCACCTTGCTGCGGGATTTGCGGGCGTCAGGTGGCCAGTGTGGGAGCTGATGGCGCACTTGTCCCACGCACCGCCACGAGGCAGATCGGGGGACGGTAATGCATCCCTCTTGTGGAACATGTCGACAGCCATAGTGTTTGCAGAATGTCAGAGTTGTCTATCAGGCTGCCTTTGCAGCGCGACATCACACTGCTGAGACGAGTTTGGTCCTGCATGATAGTAGTTTGCAATTGCTGACGGAAGACCGTGTGCACCAACCTGCTTTCGGCAATCGCCTGCACGTGGAGTGCGTGGAGGCAAGTCTCCTGTTAACTGTGTTGTTCCGTGGGATGAAGCTCAACCGTTGATCCTGACATTGGAATCAGGGGGGTTTGACCCGCTTCTTTATCTTCGCCATTCAAGGGAAACCAACCATATTTGATGGCATTCCTCAAGACCGACCGAGCGACCGATGAACCAGCTTGCCTATTGCACAGGTGGCTGCCTGAAAACGGGCTTTTCACACGCAGACCTGGCGGGTTTCCTAACATCTTCCCCTAAAATCCGTGTCGGGTCTGCCAGGCCTTACCAAAGACCTGGAGGTGTCCTCCTGCCTCAGCTTTGAGCCGTGCAAGCGAACGGTGGCCTTTTACAAGCAGCGCCTCGGCGGTTTCTTTGGGTCAGCTGGAGGTGGGTAGAGGGCTTCCCCTCGGGTTTTTTGAGAGAGCCGGAAGCAAGCCGCTTTTGACACACTCGAATTTTGCGAACATTCGTGTTGGGGTGCAAGCAGGTTGGAAAGTTGGAGACGGTTCGTACTTGTCAGGAAAAGAGAAGGGCTGGGCGTGCTATTGCTGGGTGCTTTGCAAGCCTAGCTGAATGCACATGAGCCTTTGTTCAAAGAAAGGGAGCTCGTTGGGAACCTACAGTATCAAACAGAAAGGGGGGAAAAGGTGCCACTGAACATTTGGGCAACAGTACGCTCCCGAAAACATTGCCAGCGGCTCACATGTAGCGCCCCGCAAAATTGCTCGACCGCCGTGTTTGCAGGGTCACCGTGCCAGGGTTGGGTCTGCCCAAACTCCAAACTGCGCAGATGTTCGGCGCATCCAAGTGTCCCGTGTCCTTCTGGAGAAGAACGAGCCGTTTCCAGTCGGTTCATTGTGGCCATGGGCGAGTCTTGGAAGTGCCAATGGTTGGATCCGGCTCCTTGAGCCGCGCACCGGTTTCTTGAAGAATGACATTTTTTTAGCCAGGAACCCCCAGAAATTTATAAGCCAAATGGCCAACAGCTCAAAGAAGGTCACTGCACAAGCCATTTGACAGTCGTCGGGAGTCCTGGAATGCGTTCAAGTCGCTTGTTGCAAAGTCTCATTGTCATGTGGATCACAACGGTCATCTACTTTCACCCGGAGCAGGTTGGTCAGCTCCTTTCCCATTCGACTCGACGGGCACCGCAAAGCGTTCGTTCAGGCGGCGGATTGAGTCAGCGCCTCGACTTCGGAGCCGGTTCTTGCGAATGGATCTGAGAGCAAAGGAAAAGGGGATGCTTCATAGGGATTCATAGCTTCCGTGACCAGAAAGAGTGAAGAATATGACGCCTTCAGGGCGCCAGAATCAACTCTGTGGACAGCTTTCCGGTCAGACTCTCGAGCACAACTGTCTCAATATTCGAAATGACCCCTGGCAGGGTTGGCTTTCTTTTTGGTGTCCATCGCGAGACCACCTAAAGGGGGGGGGGTTCCCAAAACGGGGCACACCAATTTTCTCTGAACATGAGCATGCCACCGCACGCTCCTCGGTATGTGCCGTAACACCCTTTGTATTACAAGGGTGATCTCCACAAATGGACGTGCACAGTTTCCTCTTCTTGGGGTCGGTTCTATTAGAAACTTCACTTAAGCCCAGGGGCTTTTCCTAAAACGCTGTGCGTTTTGCATACGTGATTGGACGTCAATTACATGCCCAATTTGTACGAATTACACGCCACCCATTTCGCCCGTGACTAGCCAAGGAATGCGAGGGTTAGGCTTAAACTCTGGAACCCGTGCCTAAGACCAAAAGGGGACCGACTAACAACTACTATGCCAAAGACTCCTTCATAAAAGTGGCCCCCAAAGGGTCAAAACCAACGGTACCATTTTGGGGTAGGCGCCCCACCCATTTTAGAACCTATTTTAGTGGGGATTGGGATGTTTTAGTGGGGGTACGATTGGGATTTTGACCCATGGCCATTTGTCTGTTCAAACTCGCGTGTTGTTAATCAACCCGTCCCATTGTTTGCAGGGGGTTCCCTCCAAAAGTGGTCTGAATCCCCACTAAAACCAGGGACACCCCCCGTATTAATCAACCAGTTCTGCTTAATCCGGGCTGAACATTATGCCACTAGTCCATAGGGAGTGGGATGTTCACTGGGGGTTCAGGATTTTGATTTTGACCCATGACCATAGGCGTGGGTCAAGAAAAGGTACCCAGAATGCAACCCTGGCAAATGGAAGCATGGACCAACACCTGCGGTCCATATTTTTTGGTGCACTGGTGGTCACATTTTGGCCCATGACCCATGGCCCATGCGCGGAATTCTTGGTTTGGCCCATGGCCACCTCCTCAGACGGCGACGACTTCGGCTTCCGGAGGCTTCTGGCGCCGGGGCTGCGTTGCCCGCCGCCCTCCGAGAAGCTGCGGCTCGCCTACAGCGCGACGCACAGCGGGGCGGGAGGATATTTTTTTTTGTGTTTTTTTTTGAATTTTAATTTTTATTTTTTCTTCTTCTTTGCTTTCGGCAAAGAAAAAAGACGACGAGGGGAGGGGGGCGGGGGAGGTTCCCCTGGTTTTTGCCGGGCTTTTTTTGCGGGTTTTCCCGGGTTGTCCTGGGTTCTGCCTGGGTTTTCCCAGTTGTTCGTGGTTTTCCCTGGGTTTTCGTCGGGTTTTCCCCAGTTTCACTTGGTTTCGCATGGTTCCGCTGGTCTCCCGCTGGTTTCCCGCTCGCTGCTTTTTGTTTCTCTTAGTTTCTCAAGATTTCCAGTGTCTGACTTCCCGGGAAATCGTTCATGAAGCTGATGAACCCATGCGGCAGGCGGAGCATCTCACTGTTCAATCGCGCCCAAACAGATTGGCTCGGAAGGCCAATCCTAGGTTGGATTGGTTTTGGGAGGCTTCAGGGTGGGTTCTGGAGGTTCTGAGCTGTCAGGCATACTTTCCATTCTTATCGGGAACAAGCAATTTGTTGAGATCATATTAGATTTTGTTTGTTTTCTGGGAACCCTCGTTGCGGCGGCTTTTCAACGCAACACCCCGCGCTGTGCGCACCTTTGGACTGAGGCGAGGGCGTGCTGCTGCTGCGCAGCAACCTGTCCGAGGTGCAGCTCGAAGCTTCCAACCTTTCACGGCCGGAACCTTTTGGTTGGGACCATTTTCCTTTTCAAGGGACCTGGGTTTTGGGAACATCAGGTTCCATGTGAACAAGGTGGGAGGGTACGGCAGGGTGCTGATGGCTCAAGGCCATGTTATGACTCGTTCAGGAGGCCTCATCAGCAGAGGTGATTTGCTCATTGCTAGACACATGGACCTAAGAGAAGACTCCCCAAAAGCAGCTTCCTTTTCAATCAATGGTTGGGGTTCCATGTTAATCCACAGAAGAGTATTAAAAACAGTAGTTGCTCTGAGCCTGAGCCCATCGACTTTTTTCCTTCTTTTTTTTTTGGTCTTCTTCGAATTATGAAACACATGGGCCAGAATCAATCATATTGTTTTTGGTGGGGCGGAAAACCAAAAGCTGAATTTGTTGAGGGGACCCCCAAGCAAGACTCAGTAAGACTGCAAGAGAACCACCAGAAACCATAGGCTGTTGGATTTTAGACCTAATGACAAAACCTTTGCGGCAGGTGATCACAAAAACCGAATTTGCAACTCGGAGTTGGGTGTGGTTCCCCGGTTTGGTGTGACATCCGCCGCTGGGTTTTCGTTTGGGGCTCAGGGATGCGTGCTGTGAGGACTTTGTTCCGGACCAGAGAGGGATCACCTGGATCCCGGAGCCAGATCCCCAGAGGTGCGGAGCACGGATCTTCGGATGTGCGGATGCAGCTGTTGTGAACCACTGTTTGCCCAGAACCGGGACCACAGGTGGTTGTGGGAAACCTCAGGTGCCAAACATGGGGATGGTTACCACTCCACCGTTGTCTTTTTAGAAGGCTTTCTGGGTGTTCGCTGGGGTACCGGGGTTTTGACCCATAGCCAGGTGTCCTTTTTAGGTCAGGTTGTAATAGTCATCTTTTTCGGTTTCCCCAACAGTCACCCCATGTAAAGGACCCTTTGCTCTTGCGGAAAACTGGATGACCCTGGGAAAAGGAACAAAACCCATCTAAGACCTGTGGAACCCATCTATGTCCAACTGCCTGCAAATGGTCCCAGGAGCCCCGTGTTTTTTTTCTTGAAAATCACGATCCAAATCGCAACGGGGGCTACGGCTACATGGCCGTGGGTCAAAACCAATGGTGCCATTTTGGGGTAGGTTTACCACCGATTTTAGAACCTATAGTGGTTGGATTGAATCGGATGTTTTAGTCGGGGTAGGATTGGGACTACCCGTGGCCACATCTTCGGATGTTGGTGCGGGGCCAAATCAAAGAGCCGAGGCTCCGGGTCACGGACATCTCGAGGGTGGTGCAACGGATGTCCGCCGAGGACTGGACGACCGGAAGACCGGAAGACCGGCCCGGAAGAGCGGCGGCAGTCCTCAGGGTTTTGTTGGGGTCTTAGAAAGACAAATGTTTATGCCGGACTATGTAGCAGAAGCGGGAACTATATCTTTTGGAGTAGCCCAGAGGTGTGCCCAGCTTTGTTGGGAAGGCCTTTTGTAGGGAAGCAAGGGTCCCGAAACTACTCTTTTTACTCCGAATTCCCTAGGTCTTCTTGCCTGTTTAAACCTACAAACTGTCAGGTCGGATCAGTCTGGCCCAGTGATGGGTCGTTTTGATGCCTGAAGTCTCCAGCAAAAAATGGGACGACGCAAACCTCCGCCAAAATTTTGGAAGGTTCTACCTGGTTTCATTGCTTAAAAGTCCAGAACCTGAATAACATATTGTAATCAAGAGTCAAATGGGCGAAACGAGCGCTCCATGGCCCGCGGTGCGTCCGCAGCCGGCGCATGCCGCATATATTTTGCCAGGAAGTGGAGGCAACGTCCAGCTTCATCGCACGGTGAGCCCGGCGTCGGTATCGAATTCTTGTTGGAAAAGGTCTATGGGTCCACACCCAAACTGACAAATCGGGATGGGATCATCCATCCCCAAGGTGTTTTTCTCGGGTTTCGAAAGCATGGTAGTGGGGGATTGGCACATGACTGGTTCAGGCGAACTCACAAGGGAACCGCGCGTTTTGGCAAATGGAACAGCTGGGGTTACGGCGTTTTTGGTTCCGTTTGCCAAGGTGCCATGTTAGTACATGTTTTTGAGCCACAGCTAGCTGGGGACGTTTGGATTTTGCCCACAAAGCAGTTGGAGCGCTAAAGAAGAGGATGCTCCAAATCAGACGGATGTGGTACAGAGTGGGTGGAGATGTTTGATGACATCCCACCTGCAGTCTACTTGCAACATGTGAATATTCCTGATGCCGTGTTCTGACAATAGTTTTTCCCCAACAGCTGAAAGCTTTGGGGTCTCAGCCCAGATAGGCTCCGGGGTGGTTCGGGGCGACCCTGAGCTAAGGTTCCAACAGGGTTCCACCAGGGGTTCTACCAGGGGTTCCACCAAAGTTCCACCAGGGTTCCACCAGGGTTCCACCAGGGTTCCACCAGGGTTCCACCAGGGTTCCACCAGGGTTCCACCAGGGTTCCACCAGGGTTCCACCAGGGTTCCACCAGGGTTCCACCAGGGTTCCACCAGGTTCTGCAAGGGCGGGGTGGTCTGGGGTGGTTTGAGGTAAGGTTCCACGAGGGTTCCACCAGGGTTCCACCAATTTCTTCGAGGGCTGCGGGTTTGAGGAAGGTTTCACGAGGGTTCCGCCAGGGTTCCACCAGGGTTCCAGGCTGCGGGGTGGTCTGGGTGGTTTGAGGCTGGGGTGGTCTGGTTTGAGGAAGGTTCCACGAGGGTTCCACCAGATTTCCACCAGAATTCTGCCAGGGTTTCACCAGGTTCTGCGAGGGCTGCAGGGTGGTCCGAGGTGGTTTGAGGTAAGGTTCCACGAGGGTTCCACCAGGTTTCCACCAGGGTTCCACCAGCCCGTCGTGCTCCGGACGAGGGTTCCACCAGGTTCCACCAAGTTCTTCGAGGGTGCGGCGTGGTCCGGGGAAGGTTCCACGAGGGTTCCACCAGGGTTTCCACCAGCGGTCCGGGCTGGTTTGAGGTAATGTTCCATGAGAATTCCACCAGAATTCCACCAGGTTTTGCAAGGTAAGGTTCCATTCCAGCACAGTTCTAGCAGGGTCCCACGAGGTTCTGCGAGGGCTGCGGGGTGGTCCGGGGTGGTTTGAGGTAAGGTTGTATGAGGGTTTCAGGGTTCCACAAGATTCTGCGAGGGCTGTGGGCCCTGAGGTTTCACAGGGTTCCACAAAGCTCTGCAAGGATTCCACACGGGTTCCACAAGGCTCCACAATGCTCCACCAAGCGTGTGTCGTGCGCCCGTCGTCTGAAAAGCCATCGAATCAAGATCGCTTTGCTCATGGGTGGAACACTAAGCAAAACCGAAATCAATGGTTTTTAGCGCGCTTTCACTGTTTTGTGACTTGCTCACTTGCTCAGGCACATGTTGGCTTTGTCGCAAATCAGATCACGTCGCTGCGGAACTCACGGTGCAGCAGAGTAAATGCTTGGCATTGCTGCTTGGTGGGCTTTGGGTTCCAAGAATTCCACGAGGCTGCGAGGGCTATGAGGTCAAACACCAAATTCTGCAAAAGCTATGGGGCAGCCCTGAGGAAAGGTTCCAGCAAAGTTTCACGCTGAGCTCCACGAAAGTTGCGTGAGAACGGTTTAAGAGGTTTAGCGGGCCTAGGTCGGGGCCCGATTGCACTGTCGGGGCCTTTGGGCCCGATCGGCCCCGATTGCGCCATCGCGCCCCGATCGGGGCGCGACTCAGTCGGGCCCCGTCAATTGTACCAAGCTGGCATCGCCTAGTTTTGCTATAGATACAGTTGCAATCCGCATACTAAGGAAAACCGGCGTTGAGCTATAATATGGGTGGCTGGGGTTGCACCACGGGACGATCGGGGCCCGATTGCACCGTCGGGCCCCGATCGGGCCCCGATTGCACCGTCGGGCCCCGATCGCGCCCCGATTGCACCGTCGGGCCCCGATCGGGCCCCGATTGCGCCGTCAGGCCCCGATCGGGCCCCGATTGCGCCGTCGGGCCCAAGCTGGCATTGCCTAGTTTTGCTATAGATGCAGTTGCCTTCCGCATGCCAAGGGTCACCGGCGTTGAGCTATAGTAGGGTTGCGCCACGGGACGATCGGGGCCCGATTGGCCCCGATTGCACCGTCGGGCCCCGATCGGGCTCCGATTGCACCATCGGGCCCCGATCGGGTCCCGATTGCGCCGTCGGGCCCCGATTGCGCCGTCGGGCCCCGATCAGGGCGAGATTGCGCTGCCACTCGTAGCTTTGCTTTACAAGGCGGCATCCTCAGCAACACCGGCGGTAAGGATGGTCCCGGGGCGTTCCGCGAGGATTCTGGGAGTTATTTGTTCTCTTGTTCCCCAGCAGCTGAAGGGTTCCACCAGGGTTCCACCAGGGTTCCACCAGGGTTACCAGGGTTCCACCAGGGTTCCACCAGGGTTCCACATGCTGTTGGGGATATCACCTGAGCTTATTTTTTTTGGTGGGTAGCCTGCTGGGGAGGATGAGAAGAAGAGACAATCAACATTTCAGCCACAAAAGCCACCCTTGTCCCAACCCTTGTCTTAGAGCGGCTTGTCCTCCCTTGTAGCGAAACATCTCTGCGGCTTTTTCCTTTTCACAAGCAGAGAGAGAGGAATGAATCCTACAGGTGGAAATCACAACCTAGCATCTGTGCCAGTAGTGTTGAGAAGCACACCAGGACTCCTCCTGGCACTCGGTATTGTTAAGCATGCGTTTTGAGGACTTCCCATGTGAGCAGCTGACAATATTATTGGGTTCGTCTTCTGTTGGTTTCGAAACACTTTGGCAGATTCTAGGACTCGTCTCTTGGTGCAGTTTCTCCTACTCGCACATGGCACAGTTTAAACAACGAAGCATTTTGAGCACCCCGCCCGGGTCTTTTCCCCGCACTCAGGGGTTGAACAAAACCACTTTAAGCATTTTCGCTGCTTCTGCGGTTGCTTCAGCAACCAACAACCTAAATGCCATTTGTTTTTTCGACAGGCTGCGCCACCGCGGTTGGTGGACATGGTTTTTTCACGCAACTTTCTGGTTCTCAGCAGGGAATGAGAAATGGCATAAACCATCTTTTCTGGTTTCCTTTTTCCGGGAAGCCCCAAACGGTTCATTCCCCAAACCCGTCATTCCCTATCGGAAGCCAACGTCTGACGTCCGGGTCGATTATTTTTTGTATTCCCCTTTGAATCCAGAAGAAAGGGTACCAACTACAAAAAAAACCAACAAACAAAAAGACCCCCCCCCCACCCCCCACATTTTGGGTTTCTTTTGGCGCGTGTCCACCGGGTCGCTGGATATGTTTGACGCTTTGAGGTACCTGCCGCAGCGCAGGGTGTCGGCGCTGGAGCTCCCGCTGCGCTTGGAGTGGGAGGGGCGCGGGGCCAAGCGGATGGGAACGGGGTGCCACGAGTTGGGGATCGATTCTTCCAGAGGATTTGGGCGCGATTCCAGGGAAAACAACAACAACAGCTGCGCGTTGTTTGCTTAAAAGGGTCGTGAGGCCTCCGGGTGGAAGAAAGAAACACCTAAAAGCCTAAAAGGCGCTGGTTTGCTTGGCAGAGGGCCCGTAAGTGCGATCTTTCAAGTTCCAAGTTTTGCATGGGGCTTTTCGGCACCGGGGCCGAAAGGAGCCATTTTGTTTGGGTGCAGATTGGAAGGCAACAAAGATTCCGTTCCCCAAAATGAGAGTCTGCATGCTTCCTTCAGGGATCCTCAGGCATCTCCTTTGGAGCCTGAAACATCACGTTTTGGTTGTCAATTTTGAGTGAGATTCCTTTTTGGTGGGGCGATGTTAAACGAGGCATACAAGGATGCCTTCTTTTGTTTTGTTTTTTGTGCAAAGAACTTCAAGCCAACGTTGTTGAACTCCATGAACCTGCCCTTAGCTTAAAGTCCCTAGCCGGGGGTGAAGTTCGGCCCCAAGGAAGCTGCAGGGTGCGTCTCAAAAGTAGTTCGAAGCAGGTGTTGAGCTGTTTTTTTTTCGGGGCTTCCGCATTGCAACGACCCAAGGCGTTCCTTTTAGAAACTGTGGTGATCGGTTTGCGAAGGTTTGATTCCGATTGGTCCAGGGTGGTCCGAATCACATCCGGTTGATTGTGGAAATCTTTCGCATGAGAAGAGTTCTTTGTCAGAGAGGGGGATCATGAGAGACCTTCAAAGGCAGACAGGGCAACCAACAGCAGCAAGCCCAACAAAACCTTTTGGGCTGTTCCAAATGGTTTTGGGAGCAAGCCAGTCTGATTTGGCACCCTTTGTGCACTCTTAAAGTTGGAGCATTTGCAGGAGCCTCCGTTCTTGGGTGATGTGGACAATTATAGCGCACGGTGGGTAACATGAGCTCACCCATGATGGCCCACAAGAGGACTCCTGAATTCATTGGTGGACTTTCCCCATTTGGGGGTTTGGGGTGAGTTGTGGGTCGCGAATGAAGCCTTTGGGGTCCCCCGGAAAAAATATGTCTTACACACCCCACCCTTCCCAGTGGTTTTCCCTTTGCAAAATCCCAGGAAGGTACCCACCCCCCTTCTGGGTGTGTCTTAAGACAGACCCTACTCCAAGAACCATTCCCCCCCCCCCCCGCCGCCACAAAAAAAAGAGAGAAAAATAAGGAACAAGGAAAAGCACAACACAAAAACCACAGCCGACCCATCCAAAAGAAAGAGAGAGAGAGAGAGAGAGAGAGAGAGACCCACAAAACGAGCCGGCGCACGCGGGTTACCGCGAGTGCCAAAGACGCGGCCTGCGCGCTCAGGGTGCAGATCACCAGCCAGGTGCACCAGTGCAGGGAGTCCCGGCGGGAGGAAAGCTCTGTGGGCAGTGGGAAAAAGGGGGGAGACATGGGGAAAATGCGCGGGAAAACGGGCGGGGCGGGGGGGGGGGAAGCAGATGGGAAGCAGTGGGAACACACAAGGGGGAAAACTGGGAACAAGAAAGGGAGGGCAGGGATAAGGACGCAGGGAGACCTGGAAAGGGAAGCTGGATTCCGAATTGGAGACGTTTGTAGGGCTCCGAGCTTCCAAAAGATTAAGGCTAGAAAATTGGTGAACGGTTGATGCCGATGATCAGCGCGCAAGTTGGTCGACATTTTGGGCAACGGTGTTCTTTGTGGCGGCCTTCGCCGCTCGGGTCTTTGCAGCAACCTGGCTTGGATCTGTCACCGCGGAAAGAGCAACCCTAGGTTCACCTAACAGTTCAGGTTGGTGAAGCCTAGCCTATACCATTTTTTGGATGGTACCCTTTCCGGGCTTGTTGCTTTGCGCGGAAGCGGCTCGTCGTGAGATGGAGAGCTACACCTGGAGCCCCAGCCGCTTTCTTCGGCCTCAAATCCCCGACCGCCAGGCGGTCGGGATGGGTGCGCCTCTTTGGCTCTGGCTCTTGCAAAGTTGAACCCATATTGATCAACCCCAGTTTATTAATACGGGGGTGTCCCTGGGGAACACCCCCCATATTAGTAAACTGGGGATTTATATGATTTGTTAAAATAGGGGGTGTTCCTGGTGAACATCCGCATAGTAGCAGACTGGGCATGAACATGGGCTCAAGATTAGAGGGAAGTTGATTTGTGCATGCTGGCCCTCTTCGAGGCTGTTCAACTTAAATTCCACGCCGGCTGGGGTGGGAGGGATAAAGCACTACGAACACTGAGTGATGAACCACCAATCCCAACTGGTGCAGGAGTTTGTCTATCAGTAGCATCCCAACCTCCCTCCCCCGAGCCTTTGCGTTTTCATGTTTCCCCGCAGCAAGGCTTGAACACTTGGGACCCCTTTGCTTGGAGCCCAACCGCTTTGCGGAGTTCTCGATAAAGAGCCGTTCCCATGTTCCCAGAATCTGAAAAGGACGGAATGTCCAGACTTCGGCCCCTGCCCCCCCCCTCCCTCGCCGTAGGGCCGTCGATTTACCTCCTGATCCTCGAGAGCGCCTCCCGCGCCGGGTTTGAGGCAGGCACGCGTTTGCTGGGCCGAGCGGGGAGCAAAAAACGGGAGTGGGTGGGTTGCTTTGTTGCTTGGCAGGGCTGGCTTGTGCCACATGTTCCGCACCAGCATCATCTGTTGGGTGCATTCCAGGCTGGATTTCGCTTGGGGCTTGGTTGATTTTAGATGGTGCCAGCAGCCCAAATCCGACTCAAAGCGCCATCTAACCCGTTCAACTGATGCTGGTGATGCTGGGGATGCTGCCTCCTGGCAAAACCAACAACCAGCTGCTCAAAAGACCGCTCGGTCGGGCAATCCGGCTTTGGGGCTTCCGCTGCTCATCTTCAGCTGAGTTTTGTTCCATGTCTCTCTTCTAGACGAGTCTCAGAGTACTGTAGGCATACTGCCTTTGAGATGCTGCTTGTCAGGGTCCATTTCCGTGGATAGAGGGGATGCGCCCGAAGAGACAGGGAACCTTGCAGGAGATTAACCAAATTTGCATCCTTCTCACTGGGCTCCGAGTAGGCGTACTGCCCCTTGACCATGGCGTTCCTCCGACGCCAGCGGAAGGGCGGAGCGTGGCGAGCCGCGGCCCTGAGCTTGCCTCTGACTCTTGGCTGGTCTTCCCATCCTTGAAAAGGGTGCCGCAACCCGGAAAAAACAAAGGTTGTTTAAGTCTGAAGGCATCACGAACGCCCGGAAGTTGGTGCGTGCCTCGCTCGCAAAGCGACGTTCGAGGCGAAGGACCTCGGCCTCTTCCACGCCTTCCTGGGCGGCACGGCGCGAAGCTTCAGGGGGCGAGATGCGTCAGGGCAGTGGTGGATTTGGCTTTGATGGAGTTTGGTTGAAAGCTCGGGGGAATCGCCACATGTGCCATATCCACAACAAGTAATTGTGAAGCCACGGTCTTGGGGGGGGGGACATTTGCCCATGGTATGAATATCACTTTACTGACGCGTTCCTTCGAGGTTCGATGGGTGAATGGTTGCGGGTCTGAGGTGGCGAACATGCTGCCGGCGCTCAGTGGCCGGGGCCTGGCTGAGGATTGCAACCCCCCCCAAGTTTCAATGTCTTTTTTCTTCTGTGTCTTTTTCCCCAACTGGTTGTGGGTCAAAACCAATGGTACCATTTTTGGGTAGGTGCACCACCCATTTTAGTCTATCTTAGTGGGGATCGAATCGGATGTTCACTGGAGGCTTACCGCCTCAAAAGAAGTTCGCTTTGTTAGACTGCGTAGTTTGTTTGACCGGCAAGGGCTTTGGAGGACACCGGGTTCTGGGGGTTGGGATCCGGCGTGTGCCTCTGAGGCTTCTCCTACGACAAAGTCAAGGATTCAGACCGCAGGGTGGGGTGCGTTGATTGGGGACCATGACTCTCTCCCTACCTCTTGGTTTTGGGTTCAAAGAGCCGGTTGGGGCTCGGCAAACAGGGTCTCCCACTGAATTCCACTTCTGCGTCTCACCAAAAACACCACCGCCAGGCCACGTGGGATTGCGACGTCGTCCTAGATGGGATCCCCGAGGTCCGGAGTCGAGTCAGCTTCTTCGGCTGCGGTTTTCGCCGGCTGCGCAAGGATCGGTTGATTTGGAATGTGGCGAAGAAGCACGGCCCGTGACCCTATTTGCGCAGCTTGCTTCAAGGGGCGATCGGGAACGTGAGGGAAGTGGTTAGTAACCATGGGCAAACAAACCACCAAAATGGTTGAACCAAAGTAGGCTTTTACCATGACTTGGAGCACTTGCAGCGATAGCTTAAGTGGCTTATGACCATAGTTACGAACTAGCTTACCCTGAAGTTCCCGATTGCACCTTCAAGTGGATTGGCATCCCGCCATGCAAGACGCCAAGGATACAAGACCATCTTCGGTGCCAGCGGCTGCAATGGCAAGAAGCTCAACCCGATGGAGGTCGAAATTGAACACGGTACCAGTAGCTGTGGTGTTGGTTTTGGTTTCCCTTTGAGCACCCTCAATACACAAGGTGGGCAGGGCCCCAATTCTAAGTGAAACCAATCCTTGATTTGTCTTGCAAGGTTGCTTGATCAAACAGGGTCACTCAAATTGGTAGTGGGTCCTTTCCTTGACTAGTATGGGCTTAGGTTTTTTGGTTTTCATCGCCCAAAGTACTCCGATCGTTTGGGTCGCATTTGGCGCCGGCCGAGGCTTTCTGGGCACGCGGTACTGCAGGAATCGGCTGCAAGAGTTTGATCGCGGGGAGCTCATGGAGTGCGCGCCTGTCATCCGGAAGGTGGTGCACGTTCAACTTGGAATTAGGGTCGCCAGCACGGGGGGGTGCTTCGCTACTTAAGCGACACCTTGGAAACGCATCTGCGACAACCTGTTTCCCTCAGGTGCGGGTCCAACAGGCCAGAAACACCCCTGCCCCTGGTTTCCTCCAAGGCTTGAAACTTAAGGCCTGATATTTCGGGCTTTTGTTGGGAGGAGACCAGAGCAGGGTGGGGGGAGTTTGGCTCCCATGACGCTGGGGCTGCCCTGATTTGAGACGAGCCAAACTTTTTGAAGGTGTCGCCAAAACCAGGCTCCCTACCCATGCGTGATTTGTTTTCCGGGGGGGGGGGGGGTTTAGGAGTGTTCTGTCGTTGAGACATGTCCGTATTCTTTGCGCCGAGGTGTTGCACCATCCTTGGAAGTTGACCCGAACTGCCACAGCCAGAACGAATGGCGCCTGATCGTGCAAGAGAGGACCTGCCACCCCCCACAACCGTTGTGGCGAGGGACTGAGACAACACACCTTAGGCCCTTGAGTTTATCCATGTGGACGGCAACTTTTTGGCCCTTGGTCAAGAAACAAAAGCTAGAAACACTGCAGCACGACATTTCTGGGATCACGGATGCTCAGTGTGCTTCTCCAAACTGGCCAACTCAATGTGTGATGTCAAAGATGCGGTGGGAGTCACCAGACGGACAAGAGCAAGAGGTGCACCGTTCTGTTTTGGCATGATTCGCTGAGGAAACATGAGACAACTGTTGCCTCAGTGGATTTAGTGTTGACCAAAGCCTCAAAACCAAGGGTGAGCAACTGACATGGATTTCGGGCTGCCAGTTTCCGCACATCCAGCGGCTTTTGCGCGCCAATTTGGGGCACCGGTGGGACTTTGCACCATTGCTTGGAGGTCAAACATCTCCAGGAGCCATCATTCTTGTGGCTGCTATTGAGGGCAGAGTGGTCTTGGCGGGATTTCCGCCTCAACAGCAATGATTCGCGACCACTGACTTGAACTCAAAAGGAGACCGGGGGCCCGTCTTCGGGGTTCGTTGAGCTGCAGGAATCGAAGCCGTGGTTGCGTCGGAGAGAAGAGGCCGCATGAGCACTTGCTGAACTACTTTCTTCGATTTCAGGAGTGTGCATGACTCGCATGCCTGGAGATGGGTGTTTCTCAAAACGGCCACAATGGTTTGAGAAACCCCCAGATGCGGACAAACCGGCTGGGAGTAGTGTGCAAAACACATGACGCAAGTCTGCTAGAAGACCCCCTGGTACGGGTTTGTCGGGGGTCCCAAGCCAAATAAGCAGGGACCGGAGGGCCGATTCATTAATCTGTTGATGGTAGTTTCATTTGTTCACAGGCCTCACATGTGCTCGATTTGTCTTGAAACATGCATTGGACCTTTGACGATGGGAAAAGCCTCGCGGCTTAGCAATTTTTTCCCCGACTGCGAGGAGATCCACGCAGATGTTCCCATTTTTGCCTACCTCCATCTTGAGGCTCGCTCACTTGCGGCGTGATGCGCACTCTTGGCTCTTGCTGCTTCCCCCATTCTTTCCAGAGATCCAGAGATCCCTCTCTTCAGAAAACCATTTACCACCAAAAGCCAGGGCAAAGGGTCTTTGTTGAAAAGAACGACACGCGCAGGGGGAACAGGAATCACCCCTTGCCTAGGGTTCAACCCCTCATTTAAAATGGTTGACCCAATTTAGATGGATATATGAGCAATGGTCAAACACCCCCATTGCTTGGGGTTAGCAGGGATGGTCATCCACCTGGGATTAAGGACCCTCAAAACCATTAGAAGGATGCCTATTCAGTCAACCATGATCACAGGCCATATATGGAGTTTTTGACTATGGCTCATATGAATCCCAATTTCTTTGGAGTATTGCAGCCTGGTTTCTCAGACCGAGGCAGCGCATGAAGCGCAAGAGGCGCTGCAGCTACTTGCCAGGCGCTGAGCAAACCAAAGCTTGGTTTCTCCAATCACTATTCGGGGGAAAATTGTATTCTCTTTTGTAGTGGCTACATAGGTGCTACATAGTGGCTGTGCATTTATCCCACTAAGCCCTTTTGGGGGCCATGGTTTGGAGGTAGTGAAAGATATTTTGACTCTTTGGTCCAAGCTTTCCCTTTGGACTTGTGAACATGTGCCGTTCCTCCAACAAACGTGAACGTTGTCAGGAGGGTTTGGTAGACTACATGACTACATGTTCCCCCTTTTGGGGAAGCTCCCACCAACCGCTTCCATGGTTGAACACTCACCCACCAGTCTGTCTCAGGACAAAGCCCTACTTTCACACCTTGAGGGGCTCAGCAGGCGGCCACTTGCGACTCGCCCATCCGCCGCGTGCAAGGATTCCAAACCGTTCCTAAAGGATGATCAAACGGTAACGGCTCCTTTGGCTTCCCGGGGGTGTTGGGAGCAAACCTGTTTCGGCCGCAATTCGAATCGCTGGAAAACTACGCGTCCTACGCCTCCAAAGTCTTGAACGATGGGGTCCACCAGAAAAGATCACCTATTGACCGTGCGAAGAGTTGAGCTGCGTATCTCGGGACCGCAACCCCTAGCGTGCGGGTCAGCATCCAGTGGACCTGTGTGGTTGAGCAACTGGGGTTTCTCGAGTGCTGCAGTTCGAGCTTCCATCTTCGAAGCTGCAAGGAGCTCTACTCAGTAGCAAGAATGCAGGCAGGCAGGCAGGCAGGCAGGCAGGCAGGCGGCAGGCAGGCAGGAAGGCAGGTAGGCAGGCATTCCAAGAAGGGTTCCTTCACAAAAGGGCGCTGTCCAGTGGAAGAAGGAACCGCACCCACATGTGTGGCTTTTGGATGCCAGGCTCCCGCCTGAGGCGCGGCCTGTGGTGGTGGGCCCGGCGCAAATTTCTTTTTCGTCGGCGTCCAGTGGCTGAGGTGAGGGGGTGGCCCAAATCTTCAAATGCGCGGCTCGGCGCTTTTTAGGGCAAGTCTTGTGGTCTTCCTGGCGGTTTCCCCTATTAAACCCACCGACAAAAAGGGGCACCCCCCCGAAAAACAGACAACTGTTGATGGAGACTGGTCCCAGCTGAAATGGACCCCCAAAATGCGGTCTTCCCTTTAAAGCCCCCCAAAACGTGGTTGCCCCCCCCCCCCCCCCAACAAAAAGTGACAAACGGCCCATCTGGTCCCCCGACCAAAACAGACCTGCGGGCATGGCAGGTCCTGGCGGGTGACCATGGGCCGCCGGACATGTGCGACGAGCCGGGGCCCAAAAATCTTCGCAGGTCGCTCATGTCAGTGGAATGGCAGGAGCCACAAATGAGCGTGTCTTGTTTTGTGCATTTGGCGTTGGGACCATTCTCCATGAGGATTTGGGTTTGTGTATTTCTGAGGGCACTCCTGTGTTTTATTTTTTGTGGTTTTGAAGGGAAGACGAAAGCAAACCAATCCATTTTGGATTTGGGGGGTCCCCTTAAAACAGACGCACCCCAAATTTGAACACGCCCGTGCAAGACACAGAGGGGTGTGTCTTAAAATCGGGGACCTCCGTTGGTTTCCTTTTGGTTTCCCTTTGAGCCAACCACGCAAAAGGCGTACCACCACAAACAGTGAGACCAAAATTTGTTGCAAGTGCCATCGTCTCGTGGGGGACAAGCCCCCCCCATGGGCGAACATGGTGCCTGAGAGTTGGTCCAATCAACGAGCTTCCCAAGGGTTTGTGCGAGGACGGTATTTCTGCGTCCACGGTGGTCCCCTGGGAAAACTGTGATCCGAGAGTGGCCTGCCCCAACAGCCGCGCTGCGCGCGGGTATTTGTAGGGAGAAGCTGGAGCCACTGCCATCCATTTTCCAAAGTGACATACAAAGGACATCATGCAAAGCAGGCCTCAGTTGACAAGTGCCTCGGTGCCCCCCCGCACCTATTCGGGCGTGTGCTGAGACAGGCCCACCAAAAAGCGAACCCCAAAGGGTACTCCAGAAAGCGGACGGGGGACCGGCCGCTTCGTGGCATTTTTGGAGTCACGCCTTTGGGTACGCGCTCAGGAGCTTCCCTTTCGCAGGAACCTCGGTCCGTGGCTGGCGTGATCCCCTTCGTTTTGAAGGAGTGAGCATGTTCGGCCAAATGACTGGTGCTCATTTTGAGGACTCGTCTTAGAGCGAAATGGGAAAGGAAGGCGACAAACCTGCGCAGCACAGCAGAGTCCAGGTCTCATTGTTAATGCCTGAAGCACGCCTCCCCGTGGCTCAAGGCGGGTGGTTCAAACCCGGCGAGGGCAGAGGGCGGTAACGGTGTTTGTTTCAAACTAAATTGCCCCCACATCCCTTTTTCCTTTTTTGGAGGGTGTGTCATTTTTCCTGAACTCAACTGCCAAACATGGTGCCCTTGTTACCATGGCGACTGGAGGTCTGGGTATGGGCCCTCTGTTTGCGTGCTCAGGGGGCGGTTTTCTGGTTGGCACACCTGCCACCGTCAAAATATTGTTTAGGGATGGTCATCAGCCCAGAATCGAAGATTTTAACCACCATCCAGGCTCTAAGCCATGACAACGTGCCGCCACATGTTTGGTTTTGGAGGAGTTTTGACCGTAGTACGGTGAGGAATTCAACAAGCAGAGACGCCATGGAATAAAGTGCCGGGCAAAGGGAGGTTGGTCAACATATCCTCAAGTGTCGATAGTGAAGTTTTCAGGGTTCCCAATCTTTCGGATTTTTGGCCCACGTTTCGATTGCCAAGTTGAAGTGAGTTTCTGTTTGGTTGGTTGACAGCATTTGGAGCCCTGTTTGGCAGAGACGAGAGGGGCTTTGTTTGGGCGCACACCAAAACAAACACGGAACTCCAATGTCCCCGCAACTTTTGACCCCGCTTGATTCCCCCGCAACTTTTGCTAGTTTTCCCCTTGCCTTGTTTTTGGCATTTCCGCCAGGTCCTCTGGTGGCAAGTCACATATGCTTCTGTCGGTGGACAAAGCTCCCAAAATGATGTCCACCACAGGGCTCCCCATTGAAGTTCAACACCCAAATTGGGCACAAATGGATCAAAGTTCCACATCTGGGTGTGCCTTTTTTAGGGAACCGCAAGAAAAATGGCTTTCCTGTTGGTTTCCCTTTAAACCAACCCCGAACAGGGTACCATGAAAAAAGACAGACCAATCTACATTTGGGTGCCGGTGCTGCTGACAGGTGCTCCCCTCGGGAGTCCTGGCGTTTCGGGGACCGACATCGCTCGCCGCTCGCCGCGTCGCGTTTGGCCCATGGAGGTCCTAATCAATGAGGACCAGAATGATTGAATGGGCGGTGGTCCCGTTGGTGACCCTTTGAAACCAAAATGGGCTTCCCTCAACAAAATGCAAAAGAGTTGGGCGACATCAGACGCAACTCCGACCCATTTCGGTTGACTCATTGCTGGGGGGTCTCTTGTTTCAGATGTTGGAATTTGTTTGCACCATCAGATGGACGGGGTTTGCGGAACACAAAGGCAAGGGGCTACAAAGGGTTGTCTCAAGCTGTGTAGGGTATGGAGCTCCCCCGAGGGTGGGCTTTCCCTTCTGTTTCTTGGCAAGCCCGAACCGGTTGGTGGGTCAGAATTTGGCTCCCAAGGAGGACACTGACTGAACCATGGTCTGTTTGGCGTACGGTTGGTGCCATTCCCCGTGACCGCCGGCGTTTCTAATCCGGCCGTCTTTTGGATCTCCAATATGCCGTTTGTTTTATCCGTGGCTACAAAACCGGTTGGTCGAAAAAGACGGGTCCCCAAAAAAGACGGCACCACGATAGATGGAAAGTCGAAAGGCATCCAGGGATCGAGGGATGGTTCTCAGCAGGGACTGAGGGAACGACCCCTATAAACCATCCCCTTCTGGTTTCCTTTTAAGGGAATCCCCAAATTCATTCCCAAAACCCACACGGTCATTCCCTACCTATCGCAACAAGAGAAAGTCGCAGGGTGCCGTTCGTTTTGAATCTGCGACCCCTTAGCGCCTCGGCAGGACGAAGCGGCGTGCGCACGAGGAGCGACCCATGTGCCATGTGGAGACTTTGCGCTCGTGTGCCTGGATCCCCTAAAGTTCTAAAGGACTTGGTCTTGCACTGTGCACAAGCCAATGCTTGGAGCCAGTTTGGGCTCGGAGAAATCATGCCGCGTTTAGAACCTTTTGAGAATCAGAACTGCACTGTTGGGTGCCCCCTTGCGGGTGACACACACACACACACACCTGCATGGACCCCTTTACATGTAGGTTTCCTCCCAAACTTGCTCCAAAGCTCTTGACGGGGCTGCTGGTGAAGCCGAAGAGGCGCGGCTTAGCTCATTCCTCATTTACTGTAGTAAGGTGGATGACATGGGGTTTAATACATGGGTTTACTGTCCGACTGGGCTCAAGTTCCGCAGCCGGATCAAGCATCGATCATGGACAAAAGGCGCAGGACCGACGAGCATGGCCATGGCCATGACCATGGCTACTCCGACAACCACCGACGTCCTGCGCGGCTGCCGGTCACGGTGCTGACGGGCTACCTGGGCGCTGGCAAGACCACCTTGCTGAATTACATCCTCCGGGAGCAGGCGGAGAAGAAGCTCGCGGTCATCGAGAACGAGATCGGAGAAGTGAGCATCGATGACGCCTTGGTGGAGCAGAAGCATCAAGACATGGCCGAGGAGTTGGTTCTCTTGGACAACGGCTGTATCTGCTGCACGGTGCGCGGGGATCTGATCCAAACCCTGCACAACATCGGCCAGAGGTGGAGCACGGGGCAGGTGCAGCTGGACGGGGTCTTGATCGAGCTCACCGGCATGGCGGACCCCGCGCCGGTGGTGCAGACCTTCATCGTGGACCCGGAGGTGCAGAGGAACTTCATGGTGGACAACGTGGTGGCCCTGGTGGATGCCCTCCACGGCCTGGAGAAGCTGGACGAGAGCAAGGGAGACCCCGAGAAGGGCACGGCCTGTGCTCAGATCGCCTTCTCCAGCACGGTGCTCTTGAACAAGACCGACCTGGTGGACGCGCTGCGCCTGGAGAAGGTGAAGAGACGCCTCAAGGACTTGAACGGCGCGGCGGAGATCATATGTTGCCAGCAGGCCAAAGCCCCCATGAACAAGCTCTTCAATGTGGGGTGCTTCAATCTAGAGAAGGTCTTGGAGGAGCAGTACATGGATGAACATGAGTTTCGGCAGTTTTACCAGCCCAAGATGGACAAGTCCGTGTCCAATGTGGGTGTCCGTTGCGAGGGACAGGTCATGATGTTTGCCTTCCAACGGTTTTTGGATCGATATCTGGACACTGAGGAAACCGCCACGGACTTTTTGCGGGTGAAGGCGGTTTTGAATATTGCCGGCAGCGATCGGAAGTTCGTGCTGCAGTGTGTTCACATGCTGAGGAACCAGGGCTTTACCGTGCCATGGAAATGGGGCGAAAAGCGGGAGAATCGCATCATCTTCATCGGTCGCGGCATGCAGCCGCGCCGGGCTGAGCTGACAGAAGGCTTCAAGCAGTGCCTGCAGACCAGTCCCTTGAGATTTCCGGTGGGCACCCAGGTCAAGGCGAAGACCGGTGGTGGGCCCCACGACTGGGAGAATGGTGTGGTGGTGGGCCAGTGGGACGAATGCAATGCCTATCGCTTGAAGCTGATCGGAGGAGATGAAGTTCATGCACCCATGGATTTGGATTGTTTCGTCGCAAGAGCTTGAGTCAAGGCGGCCCCCTGGTCCGGTGCCGCCCGTGGCTTCAAATTGCCTCGACCATCGCAACAAGAAGTTTGGCCGCCAATGGCGGCCGTGCGGAGGGGTGTGTTTGACTCTATTTTTGGCAGATGGATGGCGCTTGCGCCTGAGGGAATTGTTCCTGAATTAAATGCTGGTCCGACACAGATGGCACAGCTTTATTGCATATGGCCGCGGGTCAAAACCAGTGATCCCCAAATTGGGGTGGACGAACATCCGTTTATCAAATATTTTTGAGGTCCACCAGGGTATCAGGGGTTGGAGCCGTGACCACAGTTTTTTGTGTTTGGTTGGAGTCATGATTGGCTGACTCAGACGCACATCGCGCTCAGACAGAAAATGCAAAACGCATAGGTTTGCTGACCAACAACCCATGTGAGGTGGCGACACGGTATTGACTGTGGCTCATACAAGATTGGTGTTTTGTTTTTTTGAGGGGGGGGCCTGCGCGCCGCACTCCCGAGCTGGGGGGCTGCGATGGGAGGCTCGTGTTCACAGTTCTCATGACAATTCACACGTTTTAGCAGCAAGAGAAGTTAAGTTAAAAGACGAGAGAACAAAGTGGAACTTGCTCCAAGTTGGTCAGATACTTTTGTGTGTGCCGGATGTGAGTTCGAGCTTCGCAGGACCAAGCACGCGCTTGGCGGAGGTATCTTTGGAACCTTGCGGACTGCTCAGTTGCCAGAGAAAATCCCACCTGCGCGCCTTTCTTTTGGTAGGTCACCTTTCTGGGCATATCCTGGTTCATGGGTTTCCCGCCTGAGCCGCAGAGTTTTGCTGGAGCAAGCCAAAGACGGAGCGCAAGCCAGACGCTTTCGGCCCAGATTTGGCAGCTGAGGACCAGAACCGATTCGTTATAACATCCTGGTTTGATGTGCCAGGGTCTCAGTAGAATTGCCCCTCCCGCAGAACCGATGATCCCAGAAGGATACCGTGTTGAGTCATGGTGGGAGCGTCGTTTTGAACAGTATCCTCTTTCGGATTGACCCGGCGCGGAGTGTGTTTGTTGGGGGGGGGGTCCTTCTAAAATTTGGAGACCAGGTATGCCACATTCCGCCAGCTCATCGGGGATGCAGGCCGGAGTCTGGGTAATTCTTCCGAGGCGAGTTTGGGTTTGTTTTCCAAATGGGGTCTACAAAATGGGGCCGAGGTGTCCTTTGCAGTTGCCTTTAAGCCAGCCCCAAAAAAGGTGCCCTCAGAAAACCACATGTGAACCAGATTTATGCATGATCCCGACCTGAACCGAAAAGAGTGGCAATTCTTACCTCCAAGGCGTTTTTTGGGTGTAGTTCCTGCGGTTTTGGAAGACCCTGCATGAGACCTAGTTGTGCTCTTTCAATCCACGGGAGTTGCAACTTTCTTGTCCAGGCCCCTTCTAAAGTGCTCCAAAAGCATCAGTTGCGGCCGAAAAAATGGAAGGCTCATGGGAATTGGCTTGCTCAGAATGGGCTTCAATTTCCTGAACAGCTCACCCGCGTTTGCGGGTATCGATCACTCAAAAAGAAGAGACGCACCCCATCCCTGTCGTGTGCCCAGGAGATGTCCAGAACCTTTGGCAGTGGGCGGGGCACTCAGGTGCTGCCGCGCTCAAGCTGCATGGGAGCTGCTGAAAGGGGCGATCGATGCGGTGCGCGGGTCATGGTTCCGACCAAAGCCATGGTTGCGGCTCGGAAGTGAGTTGTAACCATGTCGGGGACTTCACGCCATGGCAAGTGGGTTATGAACAAATCGCTTACCTGACGTAGCCTGCCCCTGAACCAATGGCCCGCGCAGTCTTCCTTTGCTTTGAGCCCGAGTCAGGATGCCCCGGACCATCGGGCCCAGTCCTTGCTGAGCCGCATCTCGCAGCAAAGGACGGGGACTGGCAAAGGCTGAGGGCGCAGATGCACGGCCAATATTTTGTCAGGTAACCTTAGAATTGGTGTGTTGGATTAACCATGAAAACCACCAAGCCAAACCACCATGAGAGTGAAGCTGATTTACTGCTACCTACCGCAGTCTAGTCTAGAGGGTGACTATTCACATAAACCCTATTTCATTGGGGAGACAATGAATATTGACCGTCGCTCAGATGAGGTTTGTCTTTTTTGAGCGTGCCATCTTCTGGGATGGTTGGAATGGGACATCAAATGGAAGCTAGTTGGTTTGGCAAAGCTTGGCAGGACCGTTTTGGCGCTAGGGACTCAGAAAGGAAAGCTGCCAGTTTTGGGACCCCACAAATGGCAACGGCCTCCACAGCAGGGTTTTCCTTTGCACATCAACCAAAGGGAAAAACACCCTCGAGTTTAGTTGAAGTACCTCACAAAGAAGCAGGCGACTCCTTGTGCGCCATTTGGGCTGTTCTTCCGGGATTGTCCGAAACTTGGAGAAACGGATGAATAGAGTGGGACAGGTCGGGGCTGTTTGCCTTGAGCCCCCCCCATAAAGAATGAGTTGGGGCCTAGAAAGGGAGCGAAAACGGTGCCCTTGGATTTGGGTGAAGCAACCTGCTGGGGTTAGAAAAGCGTCCCTTTAGAACCACCCTGTGGGTACCTAACATGACTCCTTTTATGCCCCCTTTAAACTTATTCTTAAAGGACACCTAAGATGGCCGTGATGTTAAAACCACCCAAGATACAAGCTTTATTTGGCGTCCTGGACAAACAACATCTACAGCATGTGTCAAGATGAGATTTTTCTAAAAACCGAAAGGATAGCCGAAAGAAACGCTCAAGGTTCAAGGTACGCGTTTTGGAGGTGGATAGACATATACCATTTCTGTAATCCTATATTTGTGATATCCTGAGGTATGGATGGATACATATATATCTATATATAAATAAACACCACTTACATAAGCTTACATCCATACCTGACAGCATACCAGAAAACCCCTCCTCTCCTGGCCCCTGACGAGTGCCAGGACCTGCACGCAGGCCGGCGTTCCAGAGTGGCACTGTGCCTGTGCCCGCAGCTGGGTTGGCGCTTTGGCCAAAGAGTCGAAGCTCCAGGATCCCCAAACCCCACCCCTCCCCGGGCTCCACCAAAACCCTGAACCCAAAACGGATTAACAGGGTTTCTCAGCTAGGGTGCTTCGGGTTCAGGTTTCAGGAGCAAACGTTGGTGTTCCTCATGTCAATGTCTGTGTTGTGGATATTGGGACTTTGGACCCGGTTTCCCCAAAATGTTTGACTCATAGGGCTCTGAGCCTCGTCTCCCCCTCCCCCCTCTCCTCAAAATGGTGGTTATCCTTTTGGCTGTCCTGTGTGAAACAACCCTAAATTGTGGTTAGGTTGGTTGGCAGCTTGGTTGGTAGGTAGTTTTTTATGTTGGTTTGCTGGCTGCCAGGTTTGGTTGAGGGGCAGTACGTCACTGCCCAGGCTGGTGCCCGCTGTCTGAGCGTGGCAAGCGCGAGGCGCCTGTTGTCGCCGGCGGAAGCGATTTCTTTCGCAGCGTGGGAAATGGCTTGAGATGTTCCACGCAGATCTGCCATCTCATGTTCCGAGGTTCGGTCAAGATATGCAGTAGCCTATAGTCCATTTTGAAGGGATACGTGGGACGAGCTCTGAACTTCCCATGCAATCACGGGGACTCACTGATTCTACCTTGCCCTTAAGCGGGAATCGCGCATTCTGACCTGGTCGTATGTTTTGAGGGTTTGCTTCTTTGGCTTGCTTCAAAGGGAACCATGTGGAACATCTCCCCAGTTGGAGACAAACCTGTATTGAGATGAAGGGAAGGATTTACAAAACATTACTGCAGAAGATCGGTCGGTTTTGCCGGAATGCTTGGTGTGGGTTTTGGGTAGGCCATCTTGTATCAGTCAGGTGGCTGAGCGTGCGCTGCAGGAGGCGGGTCCTCCGAACGTATCACCTGAGGGTACATAGAAGTTCAATTCATCCTGGTGATGTAGGAATGCGGGTTGCTGGGGATGCTGGGGATGCTGGGGATGCTGGAGATCCAGCCCGGGATGGATTTTCTCTTGGGCCGAGAAGGATATTCTTTTTCGGGCTGGGAATGCTGGAGATACTGGGAATGATGGGGATGCTGGAGATGCTGGGGATCCTGGATATGCTGGCGATGAGGGCTGGGGATTCTGGGATGCTGGGGATGCTGAGGAGGAGCTTGTGGACCGTCAGCTGTATACCCTGCGGGTGCAGCTGGACTCTTGA
Organism: Effrenium voratum; assembly: GCA_963377175.1. Lineage (NCBI taxonomy): Eukaryota > Dinophyceae > Suessiales > Symbiodiniaceae > Effrenium > Effrenium voratum. Next base: position 108,869 of record CAUJNA010000840.1, read on the forward strand.
ATGGTCCCCAAGGAGCCATTTTTCTGCTAAGCTTCAATGTGTGGCTGGTTATGCAAGCCCCTGTTATCCGGCACATGTATCCCATTTCGGTTTTGAGCCTCCAAGGTTGGGGCATATTCCAACGCTTTGGAACAAAGTGGAGCTAGAGGGTACGGCGCTCTTCAAAACACATGGCCGGGATACGGCAGATTTCTGCGCAAATAGTGTCTGAGCAGAGTGAAAAGGGGATCATATAGGTGGGGTTGTCAAATGACCTTTATGCACACGGGATGCAACTGCCAGTGGAAACAAACATGAAGGACAGACAGTTCAGACTTTTATTATGTTATTGAACGTACTTTTTGAAAATCATATTCAATATTAAAACACACACTAAACTAAACTAATTTACATATTGGTTGTAAACGCTTTGGGCTGCCCTCCTCGGCCAGTATCAGCCTGATTCTTTTAGTTGGCTTTTTGCCTTGAGCACTTTGAGATGTTGGAAGAAACTCTGGGGTGCTACGTGTGGGGGGTTTGCGCGGCGTTTGGCAGCTCGAGGAAACGGATGGTGTTGCACCAGTGGTGCATGCAAGAGCGAACCTACGGAAAATGGCGCCGCAGCCAAACGCGCGTCTGGCACGCACGCAGATACATTTTTAGGAGCGTCTGCTATGCTCCGGGGCTGCGGCGGAAGTTTGTGGGTGGCTTGGAAGATCTGGGGGCCAGCAGGGGGTTAGGTGTAGTTCAAAGGGAAGGGGGCTGGGGTTGGGGAAGGGGTTGGGAAGATCCCTTAAGATCAAGAGGGATCTGACCGCTCGGCCCGAGTGGCCGAGGCAAACATATGAATACTTGGAGCTGTCTCAAAATTGGAGGAGCTCGAAACAACAGCAATGGTCGTTTCTGAACAAACCCGTGGAACTCAGCACGTCAGGCCCAGGACATCCTGGAGGTCACCGCCGCCAAGTTCAGGGCCAACATGTCCATTTGCCGTCCCCAGAGGCGCATATGCTTCTGCTCTCGGTAAAAAATGATTGTGGCGGTGGTTTTAAACATTGCCTGGGTGGCTGATCTTTTGTTGAGGGTACCCCTTTCACTTGTGAGGGAGGAATCTTGTGACCACGGCGTTTCCGGTCAAAACAATCGCAGCGTTTCCTTTCAAGTGGCGGTTTCTGGACCGCAGGATCTACCCCAACGATTCCGCATGGTGGCGATTTCGCATATTTTCCGTTTTGCTTTTTGTCTAAGGGGTACTCTTTGTGGCACTTATATTAAGTGTATCCCATTCGACCCTCAGGGCAGTTTGGGGTTGGACGCCATCTTAGACTCCCTTGGCTGGGGTTCCTTCCCGAATCATAGAGGGGATGCGCCAACCTCCCGCTAAAATGTTCTGCGGGCACAGCAGACTACGGTTTCTAGCCCTCCCAAAACGGAGGTCCTAAGTATTGCAAGTAGGGAACAAGGGAAACTCCCTGTAAATTCAAGCATGGCTTGTGGTTGGTTTGCTTGCAGTTTTTTGGGCATTCATCAAAAAAAACACATCCCAGGCATTTGTTTTTTTCAGTGGTTGGATGGGGACGAACCGAGCCCTTTGTAGTGGTTGGATTTTTCTTCCCGGACAAAGCGACAGCCCCAGCCCCGCAGGCTCGAGAAGGTGCTGTCCTGCGAGTCGCAGCTCAACACCCTCCAGCGGCTTCAGCTGGGGACGAAGAGGGAGTCGTGAGTTTTTGCGGGGCGCTTTTCCCGCGCGCTGGGCTTGTGTGTGTGTGTGTGTGCGTGTGCGCGCCAGAGTGAGTGTGTGTGTGTGTGTGTGTGTGTGTTTGTGTGTGTGTGTGTGTGTGTGTGTGTGTGTGAAGCGTCCTGGAGCACGGACGGAAATTCCACATTGCAGGGGGACCAGGCGTCTTGCTGCTGACCTGGTCTAACAAAGCTAGGCAGCAAGACGGGATACCGGAATTGGCCATTCCGGCGTACCTGCCATCCTTTCGTGACCTAATGTGTTTCCTCGGTTTACCACTGTTTGCTTCATGTTCGGTTTCGATGATGTGACATTTGCACTGCAGATTGATTTTTTCATGCCCTTTCAGCACAATCGCGTGTCTGCAAGAGCAGCCTCTCGAGATAAGTGTGTTTACCCACGGCCTGTCCGACATGGCGCTGTGGGCTGGACTCGCCACATGCGGGAGCCCCCTGCGAGGGGAAGACGCGATTGACCACGATCAAGGCTGCAGCTTGAGGTCTTAAGGTATTCCGCACCCAAATGGTGCTCTGCTGGTTTCATGCGCGTTGCACTGCCAGCACTGCCTGCCTTTGAAGCAAGGCTGCACCCACGAGGTTTCAGGTTCCTAAGCTTCATGCGCCAGTGACGAGTTGGTCATACACCAACTCTGCAATTCGTGGTGTTTATGGAAGCTTTCGTCTCGGATGAGTTCAGTTCAGATTCATCGGCATAGCCACATGAGGCACTTTCATGAGGCCACTTGACAGGCACCTCTGAGAACCCCTTTGTGCTCGCATGCATTTGCACCATTGACGCAATTTTGCTCGCATGCATTTGCACCATTGACGCATTTTTGCCGCAGTTGTGGTTTTGTTTCACCCCTTTCCAACCTTCTCTCTCCCTTGCGAGATGGCTGGACACCAGCTCTATGACATGATGCATTCGCTCCTGCACAGCATTGCGACCGGCACCACGTCCGGCTCACCAGGCAATTGTGGACCGAACTTGCAGCTGTCATCCCAGATGACGCAGCCCATGAACCTTGTACCGTCACCCAACTCGCAGACGGCATCCTTCACACCTTTCCCCATGATGCCCTACGGCGGCCTCTCGAACTTTGGCAACCCGATGGCCATGATGCCCTACGGTGGCCCTCCCAATTACGGCAACTTGGCACCTGGCACCATCATGCCTTTCATGACTCAGAGCAGCATGCCATCTTCACTGCCCGAGCCTCAGCCGGCGCGCGCGCCCGAAGCTGCCGCTGCGGCTCCTGCCGCTCCCTCCTCAACCAACCACCCTCCCCCGGACACTCGGCACCATCCCCACTCTCGCAGATCCCGTTCCCGCCACAGACAGCACCGACACTCCCACTCCCACACCCGCCACCATCGCAGGCACAACAAGTCGCACCGACGACACGACACCCGACGATCCCGCAGCTACAGCAGGTCACGTTCCCCTTCCCGACACTTCCACCACTCCCGACGTGCACACCACTCCACTGTCTCCCTCCGCTCCCGCTCCCCCCGACACAGTTCCCACCATCGACACTCCCCTGCACCCAGAGCCACGACTTCGCACCGACCCACTCACACTACTCATGATTCCACCTCCTGGCGCACTTCCGGGAAGGATTCCAACAAGTCTCAATGGTCCTCCTCACACTGGCGGAACCAATCGTGGGGATACCCACCACAGAACAAAAACCGCTGGGACATGCACCACCAAGGCGCCAGCCACACCGGCCACCGAAACAACCAGGACAAACGATCGTCCTGGTCACTGCAGCACCCTGGGCAGCAACCCCACCCCACTTCCCGCACCGGCCACCACAACACTAGCTTGCCCCCTCACCCAGCACCTGCGGCGGCCTTCACTTCCACTCCCCCTCCCCCTCCCCGACCCACGCTGGCTACTCCTCACCCTCCCCAACCCCCCTTCGACAACACCGGTGATTTGGACCCCCCTCCATCGGAGGCGGGCATCAATGCCACCACCACTTCCGACAACCGGTGGCTTGATCTATGGAGAAACGTCATGGACACGGCCAAGACTGACCCGCTGCGAGTTCCCACGCCTAGGGAGTTGGGGGAGCTGGACCCGCTTCCAGCCTAGGACATCTCCAGGGTGGAACAGACTAAGGCCATTTTGATGGACCTGGACCCTGCTTTGCCACCTTCACATGCCGATCTCCTCGCGGAATGCTGGGAACTGCGAACCATGGACACGGATGATCCCATACCGTTCGATCCCAGCTTCTACCATCTCTTGGGACGGGAATCACACGGCATGGTGTTCGCAACCACTTGGTTTCCTCGACCTCATCCTTGGCCAGTTGCTGGCGGAGACCCGGAAGCTGGATCCGGCACGGCCTCCCATCACGCTGTCATGTATGTGCACGGCACCACCCCGGATCGAGTGCGCCGCAAGTGCCATGAGAACATGATCCGACCCGCTGCTTGGAGGCCCGAGAACCATGACTACCCGAGCTTTGGATGCTACGCTCAGGCCACCCCCACGGCATGCACGCCCGACACGCTCGGCCAGCTCTTGCAGAACTTTACAATCGGAAAGTCTCAACTCGGCGCCATCGCTATTGGGGAACTACGCTCCATCAATCAGCACAAAATCCTCGAATCCGGGGGAAGCCACGAGGATCAACACAACGTGCGGCGCCACTTCGCATGCCGCCGAGGCAAAAAGTGGTGCCATCACTCCAAGTTTGCGATGCTGAGAGGCATCGCGCTGCAGCGCCCGGCTTAGCGGGGCGCAAGTGTACCATCTTCCACCCAACCAGGAAAAGAATTGGTGCACTGTTTGATCGCCTTTTTTCTTTGCTTTGCTGTTCTGCCTTTCCGCGACCGTTCTCTCGCCTTGTGACCTTACCCGCTTGATTCCGCTCACCAGCTTTTGGTTCGAACATTTCCTTTTCCCCCGTGTTTTCTCATGGCTTTCCAACCCCCTCGAGGTTTGGTTCCGGCGCTCCAAAGGCAAAACTTACCACCGCAGCCTTCGCCCACGGCATCCCATCATCATGGCATCGTGTACGGCAACAACATGGCCGGGAACCCGTGCGGGGCCCTGTCCGGGCCTTCCTACGGATGCTCTTCCACGGCATCGGCACCGCTAGCTACACATCCGACTCCCTGTCAGACCTACGGCCAACCTATTCCCCGTTACCCACCACACCCCGGCCCTCGTCCACCCTCCTTTGGCGGCTCTCTCCCCCCCCCTCCCGGCGGCAACCCCTTTCCCCCCCTCCCCCCGGCCCCTTCTCCCGCCCTCCCCCTTCCCCCTCCCCCTCCACCGCCTCGCAATCCAAACCTCCCCCGGCCCTTCGACCCATCCACTCAGTCCCAACACCAACCGAGTTCAACCCTGGCGACGATCACTACGACACCACCCGCGTCGCGGGGTACGACCTGCCCAAGGGCATAACGCACACCGCGTTTACTCGGCAAATGGGCATCGAGGGACAAGACATCGCTCGCGTCCCCCTCCTCCACTTCATGCACGAACAGTGGAACAGTTGGTGGTTGCGTCACCTCGCCCACGGAGGCGAAGTCCGCAACGTTGTCGCAAAGTCGATGCCGGAATCAGTGTTTGCTGCTGGACTACTCAGCCAAATCCGACAACGGCACCTCGACCTGGACGCCCTCGCCCTCCATGTAGCCACGCAGGAGGGCGCCTCGACCACCAAACCAGCAGCCATGAAGCTCCTCACCAGCAAGATCTTCGACTTCCTCATCTCCCTCCGACCCACCACTACGGCCGACCCGGCCTCCGCGGCCACCATACTCCAGCTTCAGCAACAGCTTGCTGACGCACACAACCAACTCGCCCAGCAGGCTTCATCCCCCCCCCTCCCCCCACACCCACCTCATCCAACAAACGCCCAGCCAATCCATCTCAGGCCTCCCTCCTGGACTTCGGCATGAAGCGACCACGGTTGACTACACCTGACACATCACCGCAGGACGGATCCCCCGCTCTACCCCTGCCCACTCGCATTGCAGACGACTCCCAACCCCCCCCGGCCTCCCCCCACCCACGGCGGCAACCCTCCAGCCCCCTCCACCCACGGCGGCACCCCGACCCCTCCCCCCCTCCCCTCCCCACCCACTTGGAAGGAGCCCCGCGACTTGCTCCAACCACCTCCCCACGTTTGCCAATGGCTCACCAACAACTTCCCACCCGACATTTCCGACACCAAAGTCCAGCGATGGATCACCTCTCAGAAAACCAGCAAAGAGAGCAAGCAAGTCCTAAAAAGCTGGTCCACCGACTGCGCAAAATGGGCAACCACACTGGACTCCGACACCAGAGCCCAACTCGAACGAGCCGCTGTGCTATGGGGCATCCCGGTGCGAACCCTATCAAAACTGGGGTCATCGGCCTTGGGCCGCATCCTGGCCGCTGCGAGTCACTTC
>CAUJNA010000840.1:120000-144941 GCA_963377175.1 Effrenium voratum
AGAGTACATGTCCTCGGATCTCTCCAGTTCCTCGGCCAAGAAGTTTCTGAGCTCCTTCTGCCTCAGGGAGATCAAGCCGCCAAAGGGCAGTCGGATGGCCGGGTCCACCGGAGTCTCCGTGGAGCTGTCGTGCAGGGCCTCCCGCTCGGGACCGGCTGCGGGACCCGCGGCTGCGGGACCCGCGGCTGCGGGACCCGCGGGGCCCGTCGGCACCTCGGCCGCTCCCGCGCCTGGGTCCGCGGCGTCGCCGGCGTCGCCGTGGGCCGTCGGCGACGCCATGGGCGAGTCCGTCACGGAGCGGTCGTCGTCCTCCACGGCCTCAATCGTGATGTCCTCTGGGCGTGCAAAGGGGGCACACTCGTAGGAGGCGGCACAGGCAAAGTAGCGGAGCGTCTCGGTGCGGATGGCGGAGATGTGCTTGTAACGCTTCACAATCTGCGGCAGCCAGTTCATGATGTCCTTGTGCATAGGTAGCCGCTCTTGCGACACCCAAGCCCAGGGCAAGAGCTTGGTGCTCACCTCTGGTGCGATGTACATGGCCTGCACCAAGGTGTGCCTCAAGCACACGATGAGGTGTTCAAAGATGAGGCCCAGGTCGAAGTCGTCCATGAACTGAGACAGGGGGCTATCTGTGGGGCCGCCCTTCAGCTTGTTCGCGCACAGGTCCCTGGGCGGGGGCCCCTTGGCCTCCCGCTGGAAGCGAGCTAGAGACAGGTTGATGCAGGAGTGCAGCACTTCGAAGTAGGCAGTGGATCGGGTCACCCGCAAGAATGGGGAATCCAACGGCTTGCAGGACGCCTCACGGAGCAAAGCTGTCAGGTAGAACAGGACCCGGATGTCGGTGGCAAGCAACTCTGGAAGGTTGCCACCATGGCCCTTGTCAGTACTTCCTAGATGAAGCATGACCTGCACCTTGTCAAGGACCTGCATCAGGCCGTCCACTGCGGCCTTCACATCGCCGTCGGAGAAGCCTGAGGGGAGTTGCAAAATCTGGAAAGGCCTGCCTACTCCAAAAGCCAGTCAGCAAGTGAGGCCAGTCAGCCGGATGGGACTCTCGCGCCTCCATTGGCACGCTCCTTTACATCATCTGCATCCTGGGCGACGGCTCCGGCACATATCATGCTTCCTTTGCATAGGCAATGATGGCACTGCTTTCTGGATAAATTTTCTGAGTTCAAGTTGTCTGGCCTTCGTGTACATGTGCGAGGCTCGGCCATGCCGGAACATGGTGCACAGCAGGACCTTCGCATTGCGAGGCTGCGCGCAGTCACTGGCCACAACTTGAACGATGTCAGCATGAAACTTGAGATCTCTCTGCCAAAAGCCTTGCAAGCTGGCCTTGGCATGTCTGATGTGGATATGTGCTTGGCGCTGCTCAGGCCAGCACATGTAGCAAGGCAACAAGCTTGTTCATGAGTTCTGCTGCAGCCACTTCCACCTTGCTACCATCCTCAGCCATGGCCAACTCACTCTGGGCATCTCAGGAGCGTTGCGCAGTGCCACCGAGGCTGTGGCCAGCCGGTCAAAGTCTGCCACCGTGACTTCGAAGGAGTCCCTGCAGACAAACACGTGCGCCTTGCCTTCCTGACTCGAATGCTCCAAGGCGCTGCAGGTCTTGCAGCATGCCCAGAAGGTCCAGCTGCTCATAGGCGCCATGGCAAACACTGCGGGACACGGACACCGCCTGGCACGTCGCATCAAATCCGTGAGTCAATGACGTGGGAAAAGTCGAGTCTTGCCGCATCGAGCGCATTGACAAATCCGAAAACCCTCACACCCCGAGCCTCACAGAGGATTGTCCTGGAGAAGTGCTCCACCAGCGGCGCCAGGGCCGCGTTGGCCGCCAAAGACTCCTGCATATCGTGCGCGAGCGAAGCGGAACCCCTTGTTTGGCTGGGTGTTACGGGGAACCAAGAGGACACCAGCCATTTAGGGGGCCATATTTTTAAGGCACACCCACGGCGCATTTGTGGGGAGAATCGGTCAGCTCTCAACTCATCCAATTTTGCGTCTCCTTGACCTCCTGAATCAGCCTTCGGCGGACCGCAGCCTGCATACGACGCAAACCACGACCCACGCCCTTGTTCAGCTTTTGGCCAGCTACCATCTGGAAAACCAGCATTCTGCTGTCTGCTGTGTACGCTCGTTGAGCCGAGGACAACCAACAAGAATGGAAATGCAGGGTGAGTGTGGTTTCAGTTTGCTTTGCTGGCGCCAAGAACTGGCTGCGGGTCGGAAGCCGCTTGGAACGCTATTGCTTCCGTGAAAGTCTCGGCTCCAGGCCTTCTCGGCCGTCTCGGAACTCCCCAGGCTCAAGGAAGACGTCACGGCCATGATGTACCTCGAGAACATCCGGGCGACGGGCGACGGGATGGGCTCAGGCTCAATGCAATCCAGGCGCTGCAGGCAGGCAGTCCCCTCGACGCCGAAGTCATTCCTAGGCCGACTCTGGCTGATCCCACATAGAAACGCCACCTCCGTCCCATAGAAACGCACAATTTGTCCTTTTGGCCTCCCATATGCCAGCGGCCTGCCCCACCCCGCGGTTTGCTTTGCCATGGCTCATGCACTCGGGTGCCACGAAGGAGCAGCGGCTCAGCGCGCGCAGGGCCATGAGCCGCGCCGACAAGGTCTCCGCCCTGCCGAAAGCCCCGAACCCGGAAGGAGTCTCCACTCGCCCGGCCTTCTGCTTGAATGACTAGCCGAAACCGGCTCTCCCTTTTCTGTGTGCGTGTAGTTCTATAGTCAAATGCTCTACATGCGTCGTGTCGTCTCTCCTTGAAAGCATCCAGTATTTAGTATGAACCCATGTAGAACATACACAACAGAGTGTAAGAATATATGAGAAACTTATCTGCAACACCAATTCAAGATGGTTGGACTGATCAAAAACAGACCGGATGGAGCCTTTGAAATACTTCAATTCATCCAAGAGCGCTGGGCAACATTCAAATGCGAGAAGCTTGCCTTTCTGCCGGTGTCTTTTTTTGGGATGGCATGCATGTATCAAAGAAACTACGTCCTTTCCCAGAATATAATTGTGCGGTGTTGGTCCACAAAACGCGACATTTACTATATTCGCTGCAACCTGCACCTACTTGTATGCTTGCTCACCAAGGTACGAAGTCATTGTTACCCATGCGCATCATAATCAACCAGCTAAAAAGACGTCACGTACAAATCATGAAATGGAAGGGATGCTGCTTCACAATGAATTCTACCCCGGGATTGAGGAGTGTACTGTATGATTGTATGTGTGGGGAAGTCTGTAGCCACTGAATGAGAGGTTCCTCCTAGCTGGAAGGGCAGTCAGGGATGATCTTGGACTTGATCAGAATTTGAGAAAGACCTCTTGGGGCAGTGACGAGCATTCGCAACATGGACTGCCACTTATGCTGATAACCCTCCTAGAATGTGCGCGAACGCTCTGGGCCCATGCCTTGGCCCAGAGCAAACACACACACAGAGACACACACACACACACACACACACACTGGTGGGGCATGCATCGGGCCTGGAAGGCAGCACGCAAAGCAGGCGGAAGAGCTGCTCCTGCCCAACTCCCGCGGCTCCCGCTCCTTGACCTCTCTCTGATCTCTCTGGTAGCCCGGCCTGCGCAATCTTGGCGAGGTCGGCGTGGCAGCAGCTGCGGTCCAAGATGCAAACCAAGTACTCCACCTCGTCCTTTCATCGAGCAGCTCGAGGCGCCCGGACGCCCCAACGACCCCATTCCGTCCTTGACGGGGGGAGCCTCGCCCAGTGTACTCAGCTTCTTCTCCATTCGCCGCAGCACTCGCAGGAACCTCGCGTCGAAAGATAAGAAAAGGATCAATTTGGGTCCGAAGGCTTCAAATCGTCTTGCTACGGCTTGCACCCGGAACCGAACGTTCCAAAGGCCCCTCAACCCCGGAATGAGCCCCGGGCTTGTCGCTGTTCATGAGCACTTGGCAGCTCGCCTGGCAACTCGCTTTGACCGCCACTCGAAGTCGGCTTTTCAGGTCACCCTTTCCTGTTCCTCTTTGTCCTTTTTCTCCTTTTGCCTCCTTCAGTTGTCTCCGCGCCTTGTTGGAGCTCATGGCGCAGAGCACCAGCATCACGGGCACCCGCAGCGTGGCCGTGGGCAGCTCCAGCAGCGCCACCAAAGGCGCCTCCAGATTCATCGCTGCCATGGCCTCCAGCCGTTTCGAGCTTTCGAGCTTTCGAGCCGTTCCGAGTCCTGACTTGGCTTTGGCCGAGACTTGCTTCGGAACTGTGCTTGGGAATGGGCGTCTGACGCGTGCGGCTTCGCTCGGCGCTCTGGGGCGGGCGCTGATAAACCGTGCTCATTGGCCACCAGGGCTGTGAGCAGCTGGGCGATGATCCTCAATTCGGACTCGCGGATTCACGCGACTCGTGAGAACTGTTGTGAGCTCTTGGAAACTGGGGCCGTCATGCCTGACTTCTCACTTGCCGGCCTGAAGGAAGCATCGGCCTTCGCCACCTCGTCTGCAGAGGGGCGGCGCTGTCCTGACAGTAGACAAGACAGAGGCTGGCAGTATACCTACAAACGACCGGGGCTTCACAGGTGGGTCAAATGTTCACAACTGTGCAGTTGCCTGTTCGTACCCTTCATCTCCTACCCACGTCCAAGAAGGCTGTTCACACCAGCATTGGCATGGCTTCCAAAGGATAGCCGCCCTATTTCATTCACTCCCACCGGGGGTGAATCTGAAGGAAGGCAGATGTATACATGACGTTGGTGATCATCGTGCGCAGAGTATGCATGTGTCCCCTTCTTTTCCCATTCTTTCTCCTTCTTTTCCCCTGTGCCGATTCTCCTGGAAGCAGCTCGTGCGGGGCCATGTGGGCGCGCTCTGCCTCCAGGTCCTCCGTCAGCAGGTGGCCCCCCTGCAGCGCGTTCCAGCGCTCGTAGCTCTCCGAGAGCTCCTGGAGCCGCTGCGCGATGCAGCCGAGCACGTCCTCCGCCACCAGCGCCACCACCATGGACACGTCCACCTCAACCCGAAACAGTTTTCGACAACAGGCGAGATGCAGCTCCTTGTCAGGACGACAAACATTTCTTGTCTTGATTGTCTTGTTTTTCAACAAGACGAGGGGGTCCGATTCCTCTCGAGTACCCCCAGCTTAAAAGTGTCCTCTGTTTTTGTTGCAAAAGGACGCCAAATACAAGCATAAGTATGCAGCATAAGATGTCTTTTTTTGCCATGAGAAAGCATCGCCTCCACCGCGAACAGCACCATGTGGAGCATGGCATCCAGGCTGTCGGAGGGCTGGACCGCCCGCTGGGGGTCCTCGGGCTCCAACTTCTTGCGATGCACCTGTCGCCCGGCGCGGGTCGGGCATCAGCAACTTGAACACTCGCACCGAACGCCCGGACGCTCACCGGGGACGAAGAAGGGGGGGAACTCGGGGGAACTGGGGGACAGAAAACAACGGGCCCATGTGAGCGCACGAGACGTGCCTTGAACCAGCCCACGAGGCGCTCGCCCACGCCGAGGCCACGCCACCGGGTCCAAAGGTTCACAGAGATGGAGGACTGCAGCAGCCCGGCGATCAGATCAGCGGCCACCTTCGACAGCTCCGGGGGCTTCCGGCCGTCCACCAGCAGCTCCATGAGGTATCGGTCCAGGTCAGGGATCCGCATCTGCTGCACTAAGACCTGGCAAGTCTCGCATACGGCAGTCCGGAAGTCCGGAGCCGAGGCATTGCGGAAGGAGAACGTGGCAAACACGTCTCAGAGGAGAAAGGAGACTCGTTGCTTGCTTCTTTTTCGCTTCTGTTCTTTTCTCTTGTTCTCAAATTCCCCCCCCCCCTTCGTGTCTTTCCTCTCCCACCCCCCCAAGCTTTTGCTCCTCGTATTGGAGGCAGTGGTGCAGCGTCCGCAGCGCGATCTCCCAGAGCGCGTCCGCGTGGCGCCGCAGCTCCTCGCCGGCCTCGGCCTCCGCGGCGTTCTGCGCGGCCCCGGCGGCCCGCACCATGCGCGGCAGGATCTCCAGGTCCGACCACAGCTCCGGCGCGCACGCGCCCAACGTGCAGAAGTACCTCGGAAGACGCTTCCAAAAAAAACTGGGAAATATGTCCAGTCTAAGTCTAAGTTTGAGAGACATTCGAAAGAAACTCGATGGCCCGGAGAATGATCAGAATCCGGCTGCTTGCCCGGGCGCAAGGACTCGAAGGCACGGATCTGGATATCCGGGAAGTTCTCCATGTAGCTGCTGGCCAGCACCAGGATCTCGCGGCTCAGGAACTTGCGGCGCTGCTCGCTGGGCGCCTGCGACATGCCGTGCAGGATCTCGATGAGCGCCCGCCGCGACACCATGGCGTCCTCCTCCGCGGAGATCCGCGACACGAACATCAGCATGCCCCGGTCGGGCTTCACCTCGTCCCGGGACATGCTGGTGTAGTAGAGGTTGGCGCAGCCTCAAATCTTGGCTCACTTCGTTCGCCTCCCTGCCTGTTCTCAATGCAAGGCCCTGACATAGAAGGAGCAGACCCACCATGCCCGATCACAAAAACATGGCTCACTCTCTCGCCAAGCAGCACATGATGTACTTGTGGAGGGAGGAGTCCGTCTTCTGGCAGTTCTGGAAGAAGTCCGCCATGGCATGGAAGATGCGCCCTGAGACTGCCGGCTCCTGACAAAGGCACGTCAGGGTCGAGAAGATCAGGCGCCGCAAGGACGGCGAGGTCGCGTCCGCTGGCATCACCTGGCGTGTTCTATTGCGAGACCGCATTTTGGCCGGGGTCGTCCTTTCAACGCAGTGGACAAAGCACGTCATCAGGCAAGCGCTGATTTTTGTTCAAGCACTTCTATGTCTTGCGCCGGATTTTGAAGTTGGGTCAACGAAGCATAGATTCGCCATCTCTCTCGGGGAACCTCCAGCAGCACCATGAGGATGCGCGGCTCGCTGTGGAGGAGGCTCAGGTTGCTGGCCTGGCAGTTGCTCGCATCGAGTTGGAGTGCGGCGTGCATGGCTTTGGCACCTGCACCGCCAAGTTGTGCACCACCAGCACAGCCAGGTTGAAGCACTCCAGGTACTGCTGCGAATCCCCGTAGGCCGACACCTAGCTGGAGCTCTTGGGACCCAAACCCCAAGTGCACCCCGTCCAACCGTCCAACCGTCCAACCGTCCAACCGTCCAACCGTCCAACCGTCCAACCGTCCAACCGTCCAACCGTCCAACCGTCCAACCGCCCAACCGAAACCATGGCGCCTTTTTGACCTCCTCAATGCGGATGTTGCCAACAACCCTCATGCTGCCATCGTCCAGCGCGTCCTGCCGACTTCATGCGCCGCATGTGGGCGTACTACCTTTATGCAGCTGGCCTCGAGTGGCACCGGCCGCCGTCGGAAAAGCAGCTTCAAGGGTCGGGCTTCGAACATTGGGGCAATGTCGCCTGCGGAAAAGCACGCCACCACGCCACGAGCGAGAATAGGCGGGATGCGTTCGCAATTTTCTACAATATGCTTTTGGTGTCAGCTCCTCTAAGAAGCCGCTTGCGTTGTCGACTGTTTGGGTGTGTGAGCTACGATTTGCGATCCGGGACTACGCTAAAATACTGACGGCATGTCAACACATTTGTGTGTGGCTCTTTTGCCCACAAGCAAACAAAAACTCGAAAACGCATAGAAGCCAAGAAGCCGACAAGAAGCCCAGAAGACAAGAGACGAAAGCCAAACAAAAGCTCAATTCGCAATAACAAATTTGCACGCTCCCCACCGCATTTGCGTGTGCTTGTCATCGCTTGGCCCCAAGCATGATTTGCCGTGATTTGTCCGTGGCTTGTCGTGACACATCAGGCGCCATGTGCCTGCACTTTTCAATATGTAAATTTGCTCTCACACTTGTTACCAGTGCTTTCGGGGCAGTGTGCAAGCCTTTGGCTTGGGAGCTCATTCTGCAGGTCGCACATTGTTGGCCTCGTCGTCAACGTGAGCGGCGCCGTGGCTGTAAATGGAAGAAACAAACCTTATAAAGTGTCGCTACATCCTTTCCTCGGTGTCCCAGAATCACCCATTGAAAAGCGGAAAGCGGAGCTGTTGTTGTCGCTGGTGCTGCCCCTGCCGTGATTGCCTTCCGTCCAAACATAAACAGAGAGGGGCCGTGCAATTCTGTGGTGCTCTGCCGGCACGGCCACGTGTTTGAGCGCAGGTTAGGTGCCGCACCTCCTTGCCATCAGCGTGCAATGCGCGCACGCGCGCGCGAGTGGGGCACGCCCAATATTACGTCTCCCCCAACGCATCTCCATGCCCAAACACGCACGCTTGGCGAGTACAGATTTGCATGAGTGTGATTGCATACCTGTAAACATCTGATGAGGACACCCACAAATGCCGGGTCGATCTGCTGCAATCCATGGTTACTAGTTGTCAGAAGCGCCTGCATGTGAACGGACCAAGAGAGCACAGTAAGAACCATTGAGGCCAAGCATTCCATCCAGCACAAGACAGGCACAAAGGGCCAAAGCCTTGCTCCAGCTCTGTGACGTCCATGCCGTTCACCTGCCAAAGGGGCAACACCGTACTCCTTTTGAGCCTTCGCCGATTGCCTTCCTTTTTTGGTGTTGAAAGTTCGAGAGTCCTCAACAGCCGCCGAGTCACCGAGCCCTTTCGTGCCCTTCCGCGCCTCCACCAGCTCGTCGCCCGGCCGCAGCTCGTCGCCCACCCGCGCCGCAGGCGTGTTCGGCAGCACCTCCCACGCGGAGATCTGACTTGGAGCCGACACTTCAATCTTGTCTTCCCAACAGGCCAAAACTTCGGATTCGCTCCACTCGCCTCTGTGAGCTGCGGAGGCAACTCCCAGCGGATCCTGGAGACGAAAGTGTTGGCTCAACACCCAACTTGCTGCTCTCGACAGTCCACACCCAAACCCAGCCTCAGGCCGAGAGGTGGAGCGTCGTCAGGCTCAAACATGACCTTTGCATGGAATCCGGTAATATGAAGACACACTCTTCCTTGGGGGAGTACAAAGGGCAAGCTGCCAAATGTGGCAAAATGGGCAACCATGACATCATCATCATCATCATCATCATCATCATCATCATCATCATCATCATCATCATCATCATCATCGTCATCGTCATCGTCATCGTCATCGTCATCATCATCATCATCATCATCATCATCATCATCATCATCCTCATCATCATCATCATCATCATCATCATCATCGTCGCTGTCGTCATCATCAGAGATACCGATGATACCAACGGCGTTTGGCCTACCAACAGGGAAGCCAAATTGTTGGCAGCTCGCAATGGGTGTCCCCAAATGGCTAGGCTCTCTGAAGTGTGCGCAGCCTTCTAATGGCACAGTTCTCTACTTCGCGATGCGCCCGGGAGTCACGGCTTTTTCCTACAAGTGCACATGGCCGACATGGCCCTTTGTGTTGATGTGTCTTGCGTCAAGATGCTCTTGTTTGCCAAGCTGAAGCGATGGGTATTGGCAGGTGGGGCCAGGGTTCCCGTTCGGGGGGAAATCAACCACATCTAGGTCATGGAATTCTAAGCTCGTAAGAACAAGCATCTTTGGTTTTGTTGTGGCGTCCCTTTGGTTCCCTTTTGTTTCTTTTTGTTTCCTTTTGGTTCCCCCTTTGGTTTTGTTTTAGTTCCCTGTGATTTCTCTTTGGCTTCCTCCTGGACCGAAATACTTCATATTTGGAAATGCCATTGGGTGGAGTAGGAACAGCGGGCTTTCGATGTTGTGAGAGTGAATCAGGGGTCGCCGGCACAGAGCGCCGTAAAAAGATATCGTCATCAAGCAACTCTTTCTCTGGCGCATTTGGCGCGTGCCTTGCCTGGCCTCGTAGTAATCGAACTTATCCTCCTCCTGCAAATCTGCAAGACTTGATGCAGCACGCTTGCTTTGAATCATCTTGCCAGCTCCTTATTCTCCTTGTTCAGCTCTACCTCGTTCGCTGAGCTGAGACCAATCGACGAAACCACGACCAAAGCGATCCACCCGGCGAACTCACGCACCCCAACACCCAACAAGCGGTTGCTGGCCGGGCAGCTGTGTGGAACAGCACTGCGCAATGTCTCAGAACATCTCGGAGGAAAGCCTCAGCGTGATCCGGTTGCGATTGCCAAGGCCGGTTCGCATGGCCAGTTGCGTTAATTGCGTGGCGCAATTCGCATGGCCAGTCCGAGGCGTGGACCATTGTGTCTGGTGTCATCACGGCTTCATGCGTCTCAGGACGACAGGTCCTGAGACACGCGGCACGCGAGACACTCAGGACTCGCCGCGCTGGGAGCCCGGCAGGTTGGTGAGCATCCTCGTGAGCTCGATCATGAGCGCAAAGTGCTCCACGAACCATCCCTTGCCCGGAATGGCCCTCGGCAATGTCTTGCTTGCCTCTTCGGAATGGCGCCTCACTCACTCTGAGCGAAGCACTTGCAAATGCGGAAGACCCCGGAGTTGACGATGAACTCCTCAGTTCCAGGCGGCGTCAGATGGGCGCGACTCCGTGCACTTAGGACGCAGCCAGCAGCTCGTCCTGCGCCGCTGCATTGGCCAGGACCTGACAGCGAGCAGCTCGGGTGACCGTTTTCAACGACCCGCAGGGATAAGCGCAGAGACAAAGAACCCAATTTGAGGCACTTTCACTTGAGCCGCTGGCCCCGAGGACCTTCTGGCGGATCTCCAAAGTCGAGGTGGCCAGCATTGGGAAAAGATGGTCCTCGGCGGAAGCGGAAAGTGGGAGAAGTGCCCAGATGTGATGAAGGATTCTAAGGCCACAGCAGAACGGGCTCGCAGCATGCACTCGGGCTCTTCCTGAAAGTCCAAGCAAACGGAAGCGGCCGCGAGCAGCAGAAGCCGTCCTCGTCGAACTGCTTGATGCGAGCTGGATGGGCCAAGGAGTTGGCAATCAGCCTCATGCGCAGCTCGTAGCACCCACACATCCCGGTCCGAAAACGCGACACCTGGAAGCTGCTGGGAAAGGGGAAAAGGCGGGAAAAGGATGGCTCCCAAGGCGAGCCGTGCGCACAAGTGGCGCCATCAGGCTGGGCTGGAGCCACTCCGGACCTGAGGCACATCCGAACGTACAGACCCCTTGCAGCTCGAAACACGTGTGCAGGGTTGCCTCACGGGGTTGGTTCCATCATCATCTTAGCTCACCGCAGCCAAGAGAGATCTTGTACGCCACCAAGGGAGCTCGGATCTCAGTGGCGGAAGGCCAACGAAAAATTTGTCCAACACCCTGGGTCCCTTCCAATACAAGTTGGTGAAGCGGAAGATCCCTCGTCCGAAGCATTGCCACATGTCACGTGGCTGAGTCAGGAGCACTCAGCGGGCTGAGGAAGGTGAGGCCTCAAAGATGGATGTGCACTCATGATCGCAATATGTCGCCCTCTCACGCGGCTGAACACATTGCGATTTGGAGCTCGGCCGGTAAGGCACTCGACGACAGCCGCCACCAGTGACGATGCCTGCGCTCAGGTGCAAGGGAAAGAAGGAGCTCTGTACCCGGGTTGCTCTTCCCCGCTGAGGCAAAGGTCTAAGGTCTAATGAGAAAGTCAGTTAGGTTCCAAATCTGAGCGGCGGTCATACCAAAGACCCATGGAACCATGCGAGAAATCGTCACGGCACATATTTCTGACTGGCAGTCTCCCATACAAACCTTCGAGTAGCTCTACCTGGATACGCTGGAGGGCGAGCCTGCCCGGAGTTCAAGCAAAGCTTCACCACCTCATGGCGATGAACGCTGAGATCGGCCGAGGGACAAGCCAGGGATCAGAGAAATACGAATGTAACAAGCCAACCAACGCTCAAAGCCTGCCTCCAGCATACCCTGCGTCTTGCTGTGTAGCATCCCCAAAGTCCTCCGCAACTTGAAGTCTGTACTCACATCCAGAACCAATGGGCTCTGGACCTCAAAACTTCAGATAAAAAGATGCGAGGTCTTTCATTCATGTTGGCCCCCGTGAAAAAAAGCGGCTCTACAATGGGGTCCCTATTTCTCGCAACCCTGGCGCAAAGAGCCATCTCCTGAAGTCATGGCGCAGAGGTTGCAGCACCTCAGCCAGAGCTTCAAGATATCTGGGGCAAGGTCCGTGTCTGTACCCAAATGCTGAGACCGCGGCCAGGTTGTCCTTGGCTTTCTTGTCGTCCCCCAGCAAGTTCACATAGCTGGTCTGGGCAAGACGGCAAGACCCGGGGCTCGTGAACTGCTCTCATGCTCAGGGCTCTCAGGGCTCTCACTGAGGTGACTGAGGTGCCGGCATCCCAAGCTTCCAACTTCACCTGCATCCACTTTGCGTCAGACTCGATCCCATGGAGATGGAGCTTGGCTCCAAAAGGTGGAGTCGTGACATTGCCTCTCCACCACGCCCGGGATCCTCAAGCTCCACCTTGGCCAGGAAGTTGTTGGCGCAAACCAAGACCTGCAGTCGGATCGTCAGGCGTGGCAACTAAGCTTGGACTTGGGGCCATTGCCGCAGGCCCACTTGCCACGAAAATGATTGCGAGCGGGACTTTCGATTCGGGGTCCGACGGGTCCGACGGCTCCGCGACCCCTTCGCCCCCCGTCTGGGGCTCCGAGCGCGCAGCATGGCGATGAACTCCTCGGTGGGCTGAAGCTCTCCGAGCTTCCGCTCCATGCCAATGGTGTCCAACTCCTGGCACGTCATTTGAACTGACAGAGCCACATGTCACTTGCAGATGGCACTTTGTCCACTTCGGTTGTTTTCACTTGTAGCATAATTGTCATTGTAGTCATATTTGATGTGAATCATATTCTGCTTTCAATCATTCGTGGTAGACTCGGAACCGCCTTGGCCGCTCGACAACCCAGCCCGAGGCACCCTCATACAAGTGGAGGTCAGTTTGTTCAGGGTGATGCGGTTGGAGATGACCAGACCGCCGTCATCCTGACGCCGTCACTCGATCAAAACAGATTGAGGCTCAGCGCGGCCACAGAGACTGCGCTGGATCTCAAGATGGAACAGATCCATCTTGGACTCCAAAAATCCATGAAACATGTTCCAGGAGCCGCTAGCACTGTCAACCATCAATGTCAAGACTCGGATCAATGCTCCGCACGACGTTCAAGCTCAACTTGCCAAAGAGCCACAGCTTTCCGCTGAACCCAGTGCCCAGCGTCCCTTCTCATGGATTCCCAAGCATCGCCAGGGCAAGCCTTCGTTTACATACTTGGGATCCTGCAAGTAGCTGGTCTCAAGTTGGTTTCCTCTTGTCTGCGAGGCAAAAAAGATTGCTGTAGCTTTCACCATACCATGTGGACCGAAAGCAAGTCACTGAATCGCATGGATCCGACAAGCTGACGCGCCTTCATGTCAGGATTCACGGGGATTTCTCCGTCGTCCCCACGGAACTTCTCCTTGACACGCCTCGGGCCGATCCCGCAACGATTGAGACCACACCAAAAACACGGCTGAGTCCGAACGATCAATGCGGACTGCTGGTGAGTGAGGCTGATGTGAGTGGTTGAACAATTATACTACCCCCTCAGGCCTCAGGTGATACGGTAATGAACTCAGATTGGCAAACGGGCTGTCTCTGAACACGTCAAGCTTCAAGGGTCCAAGAATCATCTGGCAGACCTACAACAATGTGATAAAGATAGGACAGTTTCTTGCTGGCTCGGACTGACGCTTTGCCGCTCCCTGCCGAGCGGCTCCGCAAAGTTTGTGAGGGCCGACATAGCCAGCATGTAGCCTCATGCGGCGTGGAAGAGGCCCCAACCGCAGGTCGAGTACAACTCCAAGCACACAAGGGCCGGCATCCCGGCACTGCTGCTCACAATATACATGTCAAAATATATTCAACATAGTAGATGTACGAATATAGTCATCAATCTATATATATATATACCTATATATAATGTATATAATATATAGTATCATATCAAGCAACTCCACTCCGACTGCGCTTGCTCCGCTTAGAGCCCCTCTGGGGCCCCGGCGGTTCCTGGACACGGCGCTGCTGCTCCAAGGGCCCGTGACCGTGGCCAGCGTCTCCCTCACCGGGACCTGCTCCTCCGGCTGAGAAGCGCTGGCCGCGGACCTCCGGATCGTGGTCAGCAGCTCCTCAGGGCACGCGGCTGGCCAGCGTGGATCAGGGTGGGATCAAGGGGTTTTACCCCTGTGATACAAGGGAATCTCCCCCGTTTTGTGGGGGGGGTAGTGTTTGGGCAGCCCTTATTGTTGTATCACAGAAGTTGTCATTTCCGCACATAGACGACACAGCAAGCCGACACAAGGCCCAAGGCGCGTTGATCACCGCGGACTCGTTGAGGAAGTTGTACAGCAAGCTGCGGTCCCGGCTGAAATTTGCAACCAGCAAAAATCCGTAGACCTGCCAAGTGGCAGGCATGGCCGTGATTGCCAATCACCATCCCTTCGGATTTCTCTCGTGTCACGAGAGAAACCAAATTGACAATGATAAAAAAGGCAGTCGCGACTGCTGCATTTGCGAAAAGAATGCTTCAATTGTCACAAGGATGTAAAAAGTCTGTGTGCCCTTGTGTTTGCGTGCTCTTGTCTGTGTGTGTGCATGCGTTTGTGTGCGTGGTGTGTGTCCTGTGTCTGGTCTGTGTCTGTGTCTGTGTCTGTGTCTGTGTCTGTGTCTGTGTCTGTGTGTGTCTGTGTCGGTGTCTGTGTCTGTGTTTGTGTGTCTCTCTGTCTCTGTCTCTGTCTCTGTCTCTGTCTCTGTCTCTGTCTCTCTCTCTCTCTCTCTCTCTCTCTTTCTCTCTCTCTCTCTGTCTCTGTCTCTGTGTCTGTGTCTGTGTCTGTGTGTGTGCGTGCGTGTGTGTCGCGAGGGGTTTGCAATGTGTGAGATTGCATGTTGCGTGTTCGATTGTTCGAATGTCTGTGTGTGTGTCTGTGTGTTTGCTTGTTTGTGAGCTCCACGCTGCTGGCGGGCTTGACCTTGCGTTCGGGTGCCCGTGTTCACGTGTTTGCCCATGTCTGTGTGTGTGTGCTTGTCTGCTTGTGTTTATGCTGCTTCTGCATGACATCTCTGTGTGTCTGTGTTTGTTAGTTTGTTGTTTGCATTTTGCTGTGTGGGTGTGTGACGTGCTTGTGCTTGTGTCTGGGTGTGTCTTTGTTCCGACTATTTGCTTGCGTGCTTGTACCGACAGGAAAAACGTGCCTGGACGTACGTGTCCTCGCAGCCTTTCATGGCAAAGAGGCAGGTGGGCACCACGTTGCTCGGGGCGATCGCTTGCTGCACCCTGGCGCTTCGATTCGGCGCCGCGTTCGGAGCCGAACCAGCTTAGGGTGTGAAGGGAGCTTGCAAGAAAACCAAGCAAAGCCCTTAAAAAAGGAGGCCCTGCATTCTCAGACACCATTGGATTGCTCCTGGAATTCAAACTGTGCAGTCTAGGAGGATCCCGTTTGAAACCAGCATGACACTCACTGAGCACTGCTCTGCAATATGGTCATCCCAACCGTTGAAAAGCTTTTCCAGCAGCTTGCTGAAGAACGCCCACCACTTGTTCTCCACCAATGAAGCTCATGCTGCAAGCCACAAGATCATCGAATTCGGGGCCCTGCCCAGAACCCACGCGGCCTGGGCCCCATCTCGTGGTGCGCCAGGAGAAGGCACATGGTTCGGATCACGTTCCTGCGAGAGAACAGAGCTGGAAAAGAGGCGAGCCAAGAACATGCAGTCCGGAGCTCTCCACAAGAACTACGAGGCCCTGAAGGCCTCGGCATGGCCTCGGCATGACGCATGTCTTACATGCGGGCCTGTAGATGAAGTTGGCGGGCTTAATGGCGCAGTTGCCCAGGAAGCTGAGTAGATCCATCTGGTCCACATGCAGCTCCTCCGGAGTGATGTTGGGGTAGATGACCCGCTGCAGCGTGCGCAGGCCCACGGTGCCGGAGTGGAAGGCCGCGTTGATGTCCTCCTGGGGCAGTCGCAGCAGGCTGAGCAGCAGCTGCATGCGGGTGGCCGGGAAGATGAGGCTGGCCATGGAGTGGTCCCCCCCGGTGGGGGACCCCACCAGCGCCGCGATGCCGAAGACGGCGCCCATGAGCAGCTCGATGCACACCTCCCCGTTCAAGCCTCTGCCGGCCACCGTGATGAAGACCAACAGCGCCTCCACCATGCCCGCCTTGGCCATGCGCTCGTGGTACTCGTAGCTGGCCCTCGCCAGCTCCGACAGCAGCGCGCACTGCAGGGCGGCGATCTGATAAAAGTGCTCGTCCCGCTCCTCCGCGTTCAAGTTGGCGTTGATGTCCGCCATCAGTAAATCCAGGTGGCTCAGCACCACCCGCTTGAAGTCCGGCACCCGGGCGATGCACAGCAACGCCGACAGGCAACGGGACACAGTGTGTGGGGAGAACAGCATATCCCGGGCGGACAGCAGCAGCTGCACGATATCCGCACCTTTCATGATCTGCGCCTGGATCGCGGATCGCGGATCCGGGCCGGGGGGCCAACCCGCTTATCAACAAAAAAATATCAAGCTTGCTGGCTTTTGCATTGGAAGCTTTGCAGCTTGATTCCACTGCGTATGGCAAGCGGATGAGGTGGGCAAAAGGTATCCGGGGCTCATGATGTTCATCTTCGCAGCTTGGCAATGTGCAGGTAAAACAAGTCACGACAAAACGGCATGGACGCCCAACAAGCAAGATGTGCAACGAGTGTAAAACACTGCGAGTTCATCATCCCGCAACAGCACAGACCCCAATACTCACACCCTCCACCAGCACCCTATGCAACGGCACATTTCCCAACCAGAACTCTCAGTCTCACTTGCCAGCAACCTGTAAGAGCACGGCCCACAGCACCCGGCAACAGCAAAACCGCCCAGCATCCGCGACTCAAAAAGCTCTCCAGCACCCGTCGCCATGCAAACGCTGTAGTAGCAGAGTAATATCGGAGGAGTTTAGAAGCTTCAAAATCTGCATTTATCCTTTCAACCTCATGCGTGCTTAGCAGCCGAGCCATTCCAGCACTAAGTCAACACTTCATTCTTCGGCTTTTCAACGACCAAACCCTTCTGGATTGAAGATTCAAATCCTGATTTGCGGCCCAGAAAAAGGCCAACTTGCAATCCAGCATGCAATTTCTCGAAGAACCAAACTGGCCATGACAACGGCAAGGAGTTGCGGAATCGTGCGCTAGGCAGTCTGCAAAGAAAGCGCCGGAGGGAAATCAAAAGATCTGCCTCGTTGGAAACTAATCAGCGTCTCCACGCAGAGAAACTCAATCCGCTTCTGAGGCACATGCTGTCCAGATTCATGCGGTCAAGCTGACAATACGAGATAATGGTAACTGGCATGCAAGCTGAGGGCAAAGAAAGGATGGGCATATGATGTGGGGGGAGAAGGTTCCCCTGCCAAGGATGGGAGGAGCCGAGGTTAAGGTGGACATGGGTGTATGCCCGTGTGTGTGTGTGCGTGTGTGCAGGCGAGACATCGCTTCAGCTCAGCAACAGAAATAATAGGCGCCTGAGCTGGAGTGGCCCCTGAGCAAGGAATATAAGGACCTGCAGAAGTTGCAGGTGAATTCAGCGGCCCCGATCCAACAACAAGCGTCACACCCGCTTTTTTACAGGCATCGCAGACAGCTCGAGAAGGCACGGCTGGAGGCAACGCAACCTTTTGGCATCGCCTCTGATTGGAGGAGCTGGACTACGTTGGCGACAAGGCCAGGGCCTGGCCTTTGAGCGCGGAGTAAACCGAAGTCACCGAAGCGGCTGAGACCAAGGCTTTGGACTGTCGAGAGTGACTCGGAGAAGGGCATTGTGATTGAAGTACTTTGGGGTTTCTGGGGCGTGGCATAAGCGATACGCCTTTGCGGACAGTGCAAAGGTGGAAAGAACCAACTGGGGAATAGTCCCAAGCTGTGTGGCGAACAGGCCATCAAGGCGGAGATGTTCGACATGAAGCGGAATATATAAGGAGAAGCCTGATGGAAGGATTCTGAAAGGAAGAAGGATTCTGAAAGGCTGCAATGAGAACCGCAGGCTTGGCTTTCGACGCGAACAAGCACAATGCCCAACAGGGGTACCAGTCGCCCCGCTTGGAGCAAGGTTCGGGATAACACAGCAAACGGTGGGGTGGTATGATTCAGGGCAGTGTCCCATTTAGCCTCTACAAGAACCAGGAGGTTCAAATCCTCGCACCACCAACCCAAACCGACTAATGAAGGTCGAGTGGGGGTCAAACGAAGCACTTCCTGCCATGGCGGGAACAAGGCATGCAAAACAGCACCGATGCTGGCAAGTTCGACGTCTGCGTCATGCGCCCCAAACTTGCAAACGCCACCAACTTAAGATGTCTCGTGAAACTCCCAGCGAGGGAATTCGGACTTTGCCTGGATCTGCTTGGCGCTGTGCAGGATGTTGGCGAAGAAAAGCACCACGGCCTCCCCGGAGCTTTTGTCGATCTGCTCGCTGTAGAACAGATCGAAGAGCAACTTTGGGAGGCCTGGCAAGGCACGTGCGCAGAACCTGTCTCGAGGTTCAGGGCTCAGCGCCGCGGGCATTATGCTCCCTGGGCTGGTCACTCTGATACTGCCCGCATCACAACACATGCGAGATCACGAAGCGCGTCTCACACTAGGCCTGGAGCACTAAGCAAACACTCAGCGCTACCTATAGTGGTCGAGACGCATCCGTGATTGTGCCTGCGTCGCCAGGGCACTTTTGCATCGTCGCGACGATGCCATCGCCACGATGCGCTACCTCGTGATCCTTGTGGGTCACACTGCCTGCATCATCATTGGCGCCATCTCATTCGTCACTGATGCCTGTAGCTTTCACGCCTTATGCATCACCATGCTTCTGTTTTGCACCAAGTTGCCAGCGATTCTTCCCCCTCTGCTGCTGTCTGGAGGCGGGTCCACGCTGGTATGTTTCTTCGTCGCATGTTTTGGTTGACACGCCCCCCGGCAACTTTTCCAAAACCAACTGTTTCAAATTAGCGCTTCGCGCAAACATGCTGCTGCGCGGGTGGACAAATGCTTTTAGGGAGCGTGGGCCGGCTGTGTGTTTCTCGTCTTGTCGGCTGTTGGAAATCCATCCACAATCTACTCCCGTTGGCTCAAGACCTGAGTTGTCCACTTTGCTTGTGCAGCGTGACGCTTCTGACACGCAGAGCAATTTGCTGTTGCCATTGCATCCAGTCCACGCAGTCTTTGCACCTGCATAGCCCAGTACCGGGCGGTTTTCGCTCGCTTCGCGGAAACGGGATTGCAAATAATCCTGGGTCAAGACCTCACTGAGTGAACCCACCACATCCATACTATCCATACCCAGAGAAACTCGCAAGACCTGTTCTAAGAGGCAGCGGCTTGCAAACTGATCTCACTTGGATGCACATTGTGACATGGAACAGAAATAGCAGCGTCAATCCTCAGCTGTAGCTGCTTAGACAGTCCTACCGGCTGCAAGACTTTGTGCCACGCAAGGCACGCAAAAGTCATGTTAGGGCCCCCTGTGACGACATGTATTCACGTTTTTCGGAGGGAATCCTCGCAACACCCGGCTTTCACAACAGTCTCGCGGTAGGCACGCAGGGGAAGTCGTGTGTTCTTTTGCTTTGGGACAAGGGGGGATGTTTCGAGGGCCTAGATCCACGAAGCGCTGGAAGCTGGGCAGGTTGTGCTCCAGGCTCACCAGAGCGATGCAATGGATGCAGCATCTCAGCACGAAGGGGTCGTGGTCCGTGAGGATCACCTGGGGGGAGGGTTGTGGCGTTTTGCGGCTGCGAAAGCTGAAGCAGAAGGCTTCAAGCGCTTTTTTTGCGGTGCACTTCGTGAACTTATTGCGCTGCTTGCGCGTTTTCTTCGCTTTTTTCTTCGATTCGCCTCCGGGTCGTTCTTCTCTTTGCCCTTCTTCATGGCCTTGATGCGCTGCGGCTGACCGGTGGACACCCGGGGCAGGAGCCGCAGGAGGCTCTCCAGGTAGTCCTCCTCGCACTTCCTCTCCTCCGAAACCCCCAGGAAGATGCGCCGGTTCTCTCGGAACTCCTGAGCCAATGCGATGTCCGTCAACGAGCCAATGCGCCCTCAGGCAAAACAGCAAAAGGGTCTCCAAACACGGTTGTTAAAAAAAGCCCAGGTCTCCAGGAGGTTCTGCAGCAGGTAGATGCCCAACTGCTGCAGCTGCAGTTGGTCGGAGAACATGAAGGCCGAGAACGTGTCCAGGGCCCCGTCCATCCCCAGCTGCGGCCGGAACTCGTCGGAGCAAGCGAAGGGGATCAGCGCCTTGGGCAACGCCCCAAGAATGACCAAGCGCATCCAAAGGGATCATGTCTCAAGCAGAAGTCCCTTTTCATGCAACGGGATTCGCATCCAAAGCGTCCCAACCCTCCCAACACGGACATCGGCGCGGCCTTCAGCGAGTTCACGATCAAGTCGATGTGGGTCTCGTTCTCGCAGGCCGTGAGTAGCATCTTGACGCCCTGCGCGATTCGATACATCACTTCACGGATTTCACCGATGTCACTTCGCCAACACCCGAACGAGGTTTGGTTTTCCTTTTTTCGCCTTCTCTTGTGCAATGCTCCTTTGGGAGGAGCCAGACTCGGCCAGGTACAGCAGGCAGAGCAGGCAACAGAGCCGCACGTGCTCCACCTGTGAATTCGGAGCTCCAATCGTTGCCAGCTTCAGGAACACTTCACAAGCCGAGGTGTAGGATAAAATATCGGCCCATATCGGCCCATCCCGCCTTGGACTTGCTGTACATTTGGATCACCAAGCGCACCCCTCCTGGCTTTCCTTTCCTGACCCCTCTAAACTCTAAAGAATGTCGCAACAAAAGAAGCCTTTGGCCCTGTTCCGACAGGTGATCTTCAAAGACCCAAAGCCTCCCAAAGGCCGAGAGTTGTCCCAAACGTGCTTTGCCCGAGGAATTCTTGGCGGTCCTTGAAGCACAAACTCCTGGTGGGCATCTCCGTGGTAGCAGAAAGCCGAGCACATCAGCGCCAGATGGGGCGCCAGCCGGGGATCTTCCTCATTTGCACTCCGTGCGACTCCGTGCGACTCCGTGCGACTCCGTGCCTTCCGTTTCTTTTCGCAAACACTCCTGGCGTCTTTGGGAAGTCGGGCCATGTCGGGCCAGACAGCCGAACTGCGGCCCAGGTCTCCAAATATACCACCCAGGCATCGGTGAGCACAGAGAAAATCATCTCCTGCCACAATCGAAGCACTCCCTTCCCTGCATCCCACATGCTTAGCCCAGGCTTTTCCTGCAAAACTCAAAGTGCTCTCCTCCAATAGGGTGGCGCGGACCACCGCGTCCGTGTTGGCCACTTGGCGGCAAAGGTCACAGAGGTAGATGGCCGACACGATCGACAAGGATTCCAGCCGTTCCTGACGTGGAAACACAGCATGTGTGCCAGATGCAGAGACTGAGGCTGGTGCATAGTTGAAGATATGCCGCTGAAAGCCGCACGCCATCAGCATACCTTGAAATTCAGCCAACACATCTCAACCGTCGGCTCTGATTGCATCTAAGCCGCTTCCGGACTTTCCATCAAGCTTCACCTCGGCTCTTGCCGTGCCATGCTTTCTGCGAGTGGACAGAAATGCCATACAAACGAGAGGCGATGTTGTGAAAGAACTGCATCAAGTAGTCCACCAACACGGAGTCCTGAGATTTGGAGACCGCCTCAGCAGAGCATATTCCTTGTTCCCACAAGGCCACAAAGTCCGAAATAAAATCAGCAAAGTGATGACGTGACAAGGCGCAATGCTCAAAGCCTCCAGGTACGGCTTGTGCGCAAGATTGGCCTCAGCGTTGCCACATGTTGCCACCCATGGGCTCATCCGGTGCAACAACTTTGCTCGTGTCCAAGCACTTTCTAACGCTAGCTGCTAGGCTTGCTTTTGAAGCAAGCCTAGCTCGAGGGACGAGGCCGTTTCGGCTCGAGCTCTGCCCGGGCCTAAAGCGATGCTCAAGCGGGAAGCAGGCTGCATCGCGCGGATTGTTCATCTTAAAACTTGCGGGCCACTTCATGAAAGACATGAAAGACATGAAACACGGTGGAATCTCGACATGATCCACATGGGCTGAGAGGCCGAGGGCCGGCACGTCACCCTGGGCCAGGCCGTTGGGTCAAGGCCCAGTGGTGTCACCTGAAGTGGCCCGCCTGTCCTATGGCCAATCCCAGCTCGATGCGCCGGCGTCACGCACCGCCCACGTTTTCCCCTTGTGGTTTCTTGTTTTCTTGTTCCATTGTGTTTTCCCATTGACACGATATGTCTATTGACTTCCTTTGACCCCCATGCGTTCCGCCCAGGACCTGTTGGGCTTAGGGTTTAAGCTTATCGGGTGCGTAGGGTCTTTAGGGTTTGGGTTTGGCCCACCCCAAAACCCCAGATCTGCGCATGCGTAGGGTTCACGTTCCGAGTTAAGGTGGGCTGGGACCCCATAATCTCCCATGCGCCCAACCCGTCCCGGGCATCGCCGGTTGGGGCCGATCCGATCGATTGGCCGCTTCATTCGAAGCGACAGCGTCACAGCGCTCACAGCGCTCACAGCGTCGCCAGCATGCGCATCACCTCGGGGAAGCCGGGCCGGTCCCTGGGGTCCTGGGCCCAGCAGGTCTGCATCACGCTCACCTCGGAACGAATCGAATTGGAAAAAAGTAATCCTTGAGAGGTGTTGCTCTCTTGGGAGAATCCGGAACTCTTCTTTCCGTCCCCAGCTCAAATTTCAACTCGGCAAGAGGGGAAATGGGGGGATGGTGCTTGATTGGAATCCTGTTTGTTGTGTCACTTCGTGAAACGCAGACCTTACCTGTATCCACATCTTTGTTTCTTCTTGTTTTTGTTGTTCTTCTTTCTTCTGGAGCTCGGGGCACGATTTCCGGCGGGGTGTCCGGGGGCACCGCGTCCATGTCCGGGCGCACCCCGGCCAAGGTGTACTTCCCCACGTCCGCCGGCTCCTCCTCCTCGAAGGGCACCTCGCGGCAGATGATCTCGTAGATCACCTCGCGTACTGCTCCGGTTTCGCTTCCACGGCGACATGCTTTATGTTACATATTGAAGTGGCTGTGGTCCTTTTGGGGAGGGCGGGCCAGAGGACGTGCGTGACAATGCTTCAGCCAAAACCCAGCATTTCTCTCTTCAGCCCACATCCCTCACACTGGCCTTCCCCAATCACAAAAGCCTCCCTTAGCCACAACTCGCCACAACTCGCCACAACTCGCCACAACTAGCCACAGCTACAACTAGCCACAGCACCATGGCGTAGGAGAAGACGTCCACCTTCTCGTCGTACCTCGAGGAGGTCCACATCTCCGGGGCCATCCAGTGCTTGGTGCCCGCCTGCGCCGTCATCTGGCCCCACTGGCCCTCTGGCGCCTGCAGCTTGGCCACACCGAAGTCGCAGACCTTCACCAAGGGCAGATCCTGGGCCCAGCCGCGCGGCATCTCTGCCGTGTGCAGCAGAGCACATTGCTTTTTGCTTGCCTTTGCTTGCTTTGTTTGCTTGCTTTGTTTGCTTGTTTGCTGGCTTGTTTTTGCTTTTTTTGCGTTTGGACATCCAGCCGGAGCCTGCGGGCCCAGCACCGGCTTGTCCAGTAGCAGGTTCAGGCTCTTCAGGTCTCGGTGGATGATCATGGGCTCGAAGGTGTGCAGGTAGCACATTGCAGCCGCCACGTCCTTGCCTCAGATCACAGCTTGGCCTCTTGGCCGCTTGGCCGCTTGGCCTCTTGGCTTCTTGGCCTTTTGGCTTGAACTTCCCACTTCCCCCCAGGTCATCACCGTTTCCTGCGTTGTGGAATCAGCCAAGCGTCCATGTACAGGTTCAAAGGAACTACACATGACTTTAAAAAAGTGCCTTCCGTATAGGATGTGAAGTGGGCCCACATGCTCGCCCCAAACCAAAACAGAAGGGACGCCCCGTGAACTGCTTTCTTTTTCAGATTCCTGGGCTGCGTTGATCAAAAAACGACAGAAATTGCTTTTTAAAAAATGCAGGCCCTATGGCTGGGCAGTCCAAGCTTGGGGACATAGGGCCTGCAATTTTGTTTGTTTGTTTGTTTGTTTGTTTGTTTGTTTGCAAAACTCGAGGTTTCTTGTATTTTTCTCAGCATCCTCGTCTGCAACAGAATGCCTTCAGCTCTGTGACTTTCGTAGCCAGCTCTGCATTCAAGCCAGCCGTAGACATCGAACAGATTCTCTAGCTTTGATTGAGATGGGTTCAGTCGACCCAAAGAGAATGCTTGAAAAATGTTGTTTAGATGTTTACTGATTTGTAAGGACAGTTCTATTGGAAAGGAATTTCCATGTAACATGTATGTTGAAATATAATATTCATAATTTCAAATCTAAGCTGAAATATTCAATTTGATTGGAGCCTGTCCTTAAAAAGTTCCAGTTCATTTCAGATAGACATGGGATAGAACTTGGTCAAGATGTTGAGTAGATTTCAGAAGGAAATAGTTCAGAGATCCTAAAATCGTGTGACTTTGGTTCACTAGCCCCAGCACTACCATGGTCAGAAAACACTGTAAAACACCGTGTATTGTAGCGTGTGCTGTAAAACTCAGTGTTTTGTAGCGTGTTTTCGCACTCAGTTCACATCTCCACCAACGGCCGCTCTCCAAAATTCAGCTTGAATTTGAACAGGAATTAAATAGGACTCAATAAGGAAACACCTGATCAGAATCCTACTGGACAGCATCTTGTTAGAATTTAGATGTAAATCCTTGCCCATTAGAACATTACAATAACATAGAGTTTATGCACAATTTGATAAGGAATGTATCCAATCACAGCTTATGTCTCATAACATAATTTTGAATTAGAATAATTCTGTTTGAATTGATAATTTACATAGTATGTTCTTTCCAATCGAAAATACTTACAACTCAGCTGACATGTAAACACACATTATGGGAACATAGTTCAACTCGAGTTTCCATTGGAATAAACTACACTTGCATGCCACACAATCAACAGACTGTAAATGTAAATAGCTGTGCTGCAAGAACGCCCCCAGGAATCTGATAAACGC
>CAUJNA010000841.1:0-47500 GCA_963377175.1 Effrenium voratum
GATAAAGTACACCATGGCCAAGCAGTGCCCATTCAGAGGTCTATGCCCAGGACTGACATTCATCTAATCTAACCTTGTGTGTCTCATAGCATGGTTGAACCATTGTATGTAATATGTGATCAACTAGCCCCTGTTTTGCATAGATGAAAACCTGTGAGACTGCTGAGATCACAGCGAACACCAAGGGGCAACAACAAGACAACAGCAAAGCATCCAACCGAACCAGCAACCCAGCACCACCAATCAGTGCCCAACCACAAGTTCTTGGAGCTTCCCTTCCCTCAGCTGCCACAAACCAACGCATACATACAGGGAAAACTAACACAAACAACACCTCTGCACGAGCCAGGAGCCAGGAGCAACTAGCGTGGGCGCAAGCAAGTCAGCACGAAGCTGGATGCATCGCACACTGCGAACTGAAGCAAGTGAGTGGCAAGGACCACTTTCTCAGTGCCTTTCTTCGCCATGGCGCTGTTCGAGCTAAATCATGCTCTAACTTACCAGGCCAAATTTCGGTTGAAATCTTCTGCTTTCAGCTAGGCTGGCCTTGATGGTTGCTGCATGATGCTGCGAGTTTCTGCAACATTCATCCGAAGTCCACTGACCGCCACAAACATTGGACACAATCATCAAACCATCAAACCCACTTACTTGCCTTGGTACTCTTTCGCTCCGCCATGTGCTTCAACGATTTGCCAACCTAGGAGCATCTAGGCATCCTGTCCTTTACTCCGGAGTCGGAGTAAACCCATAAGGATCCTCGGGTTTGCCTTCCCGTCAGCTTCGAGCCAGGCAGTGTTGCGCCGTTCACGGGGTGCATTTGCCACCATGCGAGATCAAGTTCGTCAGCACCAGGCGACCTGCCAAACACTACAACTACTCTATCCAGTAAAGTATTGGCTCTGTGTACAATCTGCATACCACCCGAGCCATTTACTGTGGATGCCCCGAACACCTTGACTGCACCACCTTGTTCAGGATGAGTCTGCCACGCTGGAAGGTTGCTGATAAACCAGCCACATCCACGGCAAAACAAATCCGCAGCAACTGTACGCATGTATTGTTGAGTCCATTGACAAATTGATGCATGGACATATTCGGATGTGCTTTCTACGGATCTCAAAGCCGTCTGCGGACTTTTGACGGCTGCAACACCAAGAGCCGATCGCTTTGGCCCATTTCGCTCCCGAATAAACAGGCCAGGTGGATGCCATCTCCCAATGAGTCACTTAAGTTCTCGCGTGCGGGGCCCTCTACCCTCCTTCCAACAATCGCAGAAGCTGACAGATGGGTTTTCGAAGACTAGTTTCCTTTTGAGGAAGCCCCGTGTCAACTTCCATGGTTGTTGGAAAGAGGGTGCATGCATCAAACATTAGATTGAGAGGGTCTGATCCAGTGACAACCACTGGCGACCTGACTCTAAACTGGGCCTATGCTAAATGCGAGGCTTGCAAGTCGCTGTACACTGCACGGCCGCAGCTGCTGATTCTGTAATCGATTTGTGGCTGATGCTTCTCTGAGCGCGGCCATGCAATAGGAGAGGACACCACTCACTGAGGTCCTGACAATCGCGGGGAACAGCAAGGAAGCAAAGAAGGGGTATCATTATTCAAAACTAGCATCCTATTAAGGGCACAATTTGGAACAAGTGTATATACATTATCGCACCGCAACTATTGCAATAAGTTATCAACACAATTCTGATGACCATCTCAGTAGGACATGCTAGACGTTTCGGATTCTTTCGATCCAGAGACCAATGGCTTGGGCAGCAAAAGCAACACGACAAATTGAAAGCTGGCAGTGGATCACAATCTATAAATCCACAGCAAGAATGAATGATTCCATGCCCATATTAGAAGCCATCAGGGAGGATACCAATACTGAAGAATCAATCGGCTCAGTCCTTGAAAGACCAAGTGAGGTTCCGTGCATCTGCGCAGTTGAATTATCCTTGGTGTGGCAAAGTAATAATGCAACGTGTCATGCTCGCGCCTTGAAATAGATTGGCATGTTGCAAATAGCCGCAATTTGGGATCGCGAATGCTTTCTCTCGTGTATTTGTCCAAAGTTGCAAGCCAAACAAGCTCTCATGACTGCTTGCGAATGGAGCTTTGAGCAAGGTGTTTTTCCTCCGAACACGTGAATCTGTTGAACACGAGGTCCTGCCAGCTTCCGAGAAATCGCTTGGCTCGCTCTGGGGGGCAGACATGCCCAAGCTCACTCCAGGAGTGGTGGTTCTGCCTCAGTGACTGGAGCTTCAGGGCATTGACCCTGGTAGCAAAATGGAACCTGTTTTGGAGCCACAGTTTAGACTTAAGGAACCCATCAAAAAAATGGGAACCATTGGGCTGGCGCCCTGCAATGGCAAGGAATCCCCGGCCTTGTCCGCATCCGTCGCAACTGACCTGGGCTGACAGTGTATCATGTTCCCTGGCAAATCGTGACTGGGACTGCTGAGGCTAGAGCGAAAGGAACACGCTGTTGTTGAAAGCTGATCCTTCTCTTTCGGCCTGGCAATCAAATCTGCAAGCTGATCCACTATTTGGCCTTGGATGGGTTCAATGTGTTTCAGCATGCCGACTGTCCATGTCTGCACCAATGCCACTGCTCAGGCTGTAAACAACCCGGACACTTACAGCCTATGCATGCAGATAGCTATGACCGTCTCAATCCGGCTGAGGGAAACTGAATGAGACCCAACTGGCGCACCTTCACTGAATCAGTCAGAGTTGCAATCTTAAGGTGAACGAACATCAAGTTGCCCCCCAAATGAGCGACGTTGCTTGAAATTGCCTTGCATCCCAAAAGTGGAACCCAGAAGGTCCACACGGTCACCGGCAAGTTCAAGTCAGCGGGTCCTCTTTGTATTGAAAGGCAAACCTCTGCAAACCCGAAACCTTGGAACCCCTCATGGGCCTCCTTGCTGGCGGGCTTGCTTTTCGCCTGCATATTTGCGGACGGCAAGCAACGGATTTGCTTTACCTTCACATGGGCGGGGCGCTCTTCGCGGGTGCCCCTTTGGGCTTGTCTCAAAGGTATCATTTTGGGGTTCCCGCGTGAGAACTCACATGTCAACTCAAGAAGTAAATCGTTCAGACTTTGAACATGCAACAGTTCCACTTGTCTCAGATCGGTATTAGGTACAGTTGGGAATGACTTCAACAGAACTCGGCTTGCCCATCCCTTTGTTTGAGCCTGCCGCGGTGCCTTCCGCTTGACCTGCCAAGTGACGAACACCCACTAAACGGCGGTTGTTTCAATAAGAGCTGGGAAGGGACGCTCTGTGAACTTTTCAGCCAAGCTAGAAGCTTCTAGAATCTTGCAAGGCATGCCGTGCTCTGTCTCTCTCTCTCTCTCGCCCTCCACCCCTCCCAAAAACTTCTCTGTTTTGATGCTAAAGGCACTGCTGAAAACACAAACAAACTCAATCGCCAAGCATGCTGAAACAGCCACATGCCCATCTGAGGCTGACATGGGTTGTCAAGCGACATTCATCCTATCCAATCGCAGTCCCAGTCCATTGCATTCAGTCCCATCCCGTGCCACACTCAACTTGTAGTGGATAGAAATCCCCAACAAAAGTCAGCCATGGAGCAGGTGCTGAGTGTCATGAATCACTTTCCTGAATGTAGAACATGGAGCCATGAAGCAGCCAAAACCAAGTACTTGCGGACTGTTTGTGGGAGGGGACAGAGCGAGCCATCCAAACATCCAACCAACCATCCAAACTAGTCCATCGGAGCCGACCGCTTCTCCGAACCCAGTTATCCAACTTCATAACTTATCCAAACTTCCAAAGCCGACCCCGCCAAGCCCTCCACGTTTTCCCATCCGACAGAACTCCGGACCTCTTCTCCCGGCACGCTGCGACACCTGGGCCCAGAAGGCGGTCCTCACATAGACCCATAGACCCTAAAGCAGGAATACACGCCCAGAAGTCAGAGACGACCAGCTTGCTGAGCAACTCCATCTGATGCCTCTTGTGCACGGCCCTTTTGTCATACAAAGTATGCATAAGAAAACACATACGTAAGAATAATATGCATAACTTATAAGTACAATCTGCTTAAGAGCTGCTGCGGGCACCAGCAAGCATGGCTCTGCCTGTTGGAACCACCTTGAGGTTGTGGAATGGGTTTGGGGAAGAATGGCGGACACCTATTGACTGGACTCCGGGATCCGGGCTCAGCGCAAACCTCTGCGAAGCACAAGAGCTTGTTCCCCGGAAGCCTGGGGCCGAGAGAGCTCGGAAACTCAGGCGGGTGTGTCTGTGTGTGGGCACCCCCCCAAATTGGGTGCTTTTCCCTTTGGTGTCTTCTTAAAACCAGCCAAAAATGGGTTCCCTCAAAAGAAGAACCCCCCAGGTGGGGGGATGCCCTTCACCCAACTGCTAGCTGGAAGTCTCGGACTGCATATCAAACTTGCTTTCAGGGCCTTGCATGTCTCGGCGCGAGAGTTCTTTCACTTATTCGGATTGTACGAGCATCCGTCGCTTGAGCTTTCAATGAGCCCTTGAGCATTTTGGCTAGACCCCGTGTCAATCTGCAACGACGTGAAAGGGGCTCCGCAAAGAAAGCAGCTTCTTGCTTTAAGTCTGGCACACAAAGCCAGCGTCCATAGTTGATGTTGGTAAGAAGCCTCCAGTTTTGTATGGTAATCGAGTGAGTGTATATTGAGTTCATTCCCTTCGCTATGTGAATATTGATTGTTCATCTGAACACATCCCGTGGGACGCTTCGGTGAAACGGCATCCATGGGCCGGCCGCATCCGCCCGTGCCCCGATGGCTCAAGGCGGACACCTGGCACTCGCACGCAACAGTGTCACTTGAGGGGCAATGGAAGCACGCGGCAGAACAGGTACATCAAGACATGCAAGCCCGTGTCCCAAACCTTGCCTGTCAGCACGTCGGAAGCATCAGCGCGGACCTGGCTCAGAACGGCCCAGCGTTCCCTGCATGAGCCGCGGTCAAAATTTGTTCCCCTGCCCCAAGGGACATGTCAGGCCCCTGCTCTCTTTTTTTTTTGT
Organism: Effrenium voratum; assembly: GCA_963377175.1. Lineage (NCBI taxonomy): Eukaryota > Dinophyceae > Suessiales > Symbiodiniaceae > Effrenium > Effrenium voratum. The sequence goes on from CAUJNA010000841.1 coordinate 5,031, forward strand.
TAAACTTGGTGAGCCCCGTGTCCTCCCAGGACGAGCTTCCAATATCAATTGTGCGGAAGCAAGCGCAAACGGATGGCAACTGATCAGGCTGGCCGCGGATCCAGTCATGACTCAAGATGGCGCAAAGTGCCCATAGTAAAAGTGGCCGTGTCGCAGAACAACTGCACTTTTATAGAACACTGACCGTTGAGGCGGACGAGATCAACGTTTGCCAAAGCGCGCTTTGGCAAACGTTGATCTCGTCCGCCTCAACGGTCAGTGTTCTATAAAAGTGCAGTTGTTCTGCGACACGGCCACTTTTACTATGGGCACTTTGCGCCATCTTGAGTCATGACTGGATCCGCGGCCAGCCTGATCAGTTGCCATCCGTTTGCGCTTGCTTCCGCACAATTGATATTGGAAGCTCGTCCTGGGAGGACACGGGGCTCACCAAGTTTAACAAAAAAAAAAGAGAGCAGGGGCCTGACATGTCCCTTGGGGCAGGGGAACAAATTTTGACCGCGGCTCATGCAGGGAACGCTGGGCCGTTCTGAGCCAGGTCCGCGCTGATGCTTCCGACGTGCTGACAGGCAAGGTTTGGGACACGGGCTTGCATGTCTTGATGTACCTGTTCTGCCGCGTGCTTCCATTGCCCCTCAAGTGACACTGTTGCGTGCGAGTGCCAGGTGTCCGCCTTGAGCCATCGGGGCACGGGCGGATGCGGCCGGCCCATGGATGCCGTTTCACCGAAGCGTCCCACGGGATGTGTTCAGATGAACAATCAATATTCACATAGCGAAGGGAATGAACTCAATATACACTCACTCGATTACCATACAAAACTGGAGGCTTCTTACCAACATCAACTATGGACGCTGGCTTTGTGTGCCAGACTTAAAGCAAGAAGCTGCTTTCTTTGCGGAGCCCCTTTCACGTCGTTGCAGATTGACACGGGGTCTAGCCAAAATGCTCAAGGGCTCATTGAAAGCTCAAGCGACGGATGCTCGTACAATCCGAATAAGTGAAAGAACTCTCGCGCCGAGACATGCAAGGCCCTGAAAGCAAGTTTGATATGCAGTCCGAGACTTCCAGCTAGCAGTTGGGTGAAGGGCATCCCCCCACCTGGGGGGTTCTTCTTTTGAGGGAACCCATTTTTGGCTGGTTTTAAGAAGACACCAAAGGGAAAAGCACCCAATTTGGGGGGGTGCCCACACACAGACACACCCGCCTGAGTTTCCGAGCTCTCTCGGCCCCAGGCTTCCGGGGAACAAGCTCTTGTGCTTCGCAGAGGTTTGCGCTGAGCCCGGATCCCGGAGTCCAGTCAATAGGTGTCCGCCATTCTTCCCCAAACCCATTCCACAACCTCAAGGTGGTTCCAACAGGCAGAGCCATGCTTGCTGGTGCCCGCAGCAGCTCTTAAGCAGATTGTACTTATAAGTTATGCATATTATTCTTACGTATGTGTTTTCTTATGCATACTTTGTATGACAAAAGGGCCGTGCACAAGAGGCATCAGATGGAGTTGCTCAGCAAGCTGGTCGTCTCTGACTTCTGGGCGTGTATTCCTGCTTTAGGGTCTATGGGTCTATGTGAGGACCGCCTTCTGGGCCCAGGTGTCGCAGCGTGCCGGGAGAAGAGGTCCGGAGTTCTGTCGGATGGGAAAACGTGGAGGGCTTGGCGGGGTCGGCTTTGGAAGTTTGGATAAGTTATGAAGTTGGATAACTGGGTTCGGAGAAGCGGTCGGCTCCGATGGACTAGTTTGGATGGTTGGTTGGATGTTTGGATGGCTCGCTCTGTCCCCTCCCACAAACAGTCCGCAAGTACTTGGTTTTGGCTGCTTCATGGCTCCATGTTCTACATTCAGGAAAGTGATTCATGACACTCAGCACCTGCTCCATGGCTGACTTTTGTTGGGGATTTCTATCCACTACAAGTTGAGTGTGGCACGGGATGGGACTGAATGCAATGGACTGGGACTGCGATTGGATAGGATGAATGTCGCTTGACAACCCATGTCAGCCTCAGATGGGCATGTGGCTGTTTCAGCATGCTTGGCGATTGAGTTTGTTTGTGTTTTCAGCAGTGCCTTTAGCATCAAAACAGAGAAGTTTTTGGGAGGGGTGGAGGGCGAGAGAGAGAGAGAGAGACAGAGCACGGCATGCCTTGCAAGATTCTAGAAGCTTCTAGCTTGGCTGAAAAGTTCACAGAGCGTCCCTTCCCAGCTCTTATTGAAACAACCGCCGTTTAGTGGGTGTTCGTCACTTGGCAGGTCAAGCGGAAGGCACCGCGGCAGGCTCAAACAAAGGGATGGGCAAGCCGAGTTCTGTTGAAGTCATTCCCAACTGTACCTAATACCGATCTGAGACAAGTGGAACTGTTGCATGTTCAAAGTCTGAACGATTTACTTCTTGAGTTGACATGTGAGTTCTCACGCGGGAACCCCAAAATGATACCTTTGAGACAAGCCCAAAGGGGCACCCGCGAAGAGCGCCCCGCCCATGTGAAGGTAAAGCAAATCCGTTGCTTGCCGTCCGCAAATATGCAGGCGAAAAGCAAGCCCGCCAGCAAGGAGGCCCATGAGGGGTTCCAAGGTTTCGGGTTTGCAGAGGTTTGCCTTTCAATACAAAGAGGACCCGCTGACTTGAACTTGCCGGTGACCGTGTGGACCTTCTGGGTTCCACTTTTGGGATGCAAGGCAATTTCAAGCAACGTCGCTCATTTGGGGGGCAACTTGATGTTCGTTCACCTTAAGATTGCAACTCTGACTGATTCAGTGAAGGTGCGCCAGTTGGGTCTCATTCAGTTTCCCTCAGCCGGATTGAGACGGTCATAGCTATCTGCATGCATAGGCTGTAAGTGTCCGGGTTGTTTACAGCCTGAGCAGTGGCATTGGTGCAGACATGGACAGTCGGCATGCTGAAACACATTGAACCCATCCAAGGCCAAATAGTGGATCAGCTTGCAGATTTGATTGCCAGGCCGAAAGAGAAGGATCAGCTTTCAACAACAGCGTGTTCCTTTCGCTCTAGCCTCAGCAGTCCCAGTCACGATTTGCCAGGGAACATGATACACTGTCAGCCCAGGTCAGTTGCGACGGATGCGGACAAGGCCGGGGATTCCTTGCCATTGCAGGGCGCCAGCCCAATGGTTCCCATTTTTTTGATGGGTTCCTTAAGTCTAAACTGTGGCTCCAAAACAGGTTCCATTTTGCTACCAGGGTCAATGCCCTGAAGCTCCAGTCACTGAGGCAGAACCACCACTCCTGGAGTGAGCTTGGGCATGTCTGCCCCCCAGAGCGAGCCAAGCGATTTCTCGGAAGCTGGCAGGACCTCGTGTTCAACAGATTCACGTGTTCGGAGGAAAAACACCTTGCTCAAAGCTCCATTCGCAAGCAGTCATGAGAGCTTGTTTGGCTTGCAACTTTGGACAAATACACGAGAGAAAGCATTCGCGATCCCAAATTGCGGCTATTTGCAACATGCCAATCTATTTCAAGGCGCGAGCATGACACGTTGCATTATTACTTTGCCACACCAAGGATAATTCAACTGCGCAGATGCACGGAACCTCACTTGGTCTTTCAAGGACTGAGCCGATTGATTCTTCAGTATTGGTATCCTCCCTGATGGCTTCTAATATGGGCATGGAATCATTCATTCTTGCTGTGGATTTATAGATTGTGATCCACTGCCAGCTTTCAATTTGTCGTGTTGCTTTTGCTGCCCAAGCCATTGGTCTCTGGATCGAAAGAATCCGAAACGTCTAGCATGTCCTACTGAGATGGTCATCAGAATTGTGTTGATAACTTATTGCAATAGTTGCGGTGCGATAATGTATATACACTTGTTCCAAATTGTGCCCTTAATAGGATGCTAGTTTTGAATAATGATACCCCTTCTTTGCTTCCTTGCTGTTCCCCGCGATTGTCAGGACCTCAGTGAGTGGTGTCCTCTCCTATTGCATGGCCGCGCTCAGAGAAGCATCAGCCACAAATCGATTACAGAATCAGCAGCTGCGGCCGTGCAGTGTACAGCGACTTGCAAGCCTCGCATTTAGCATAGGCCCAGTTTAGAGTCAGGTCGCCAGTGGTTGTCACTGGATCAGACCCTCTCAATCTAATGTTTGATGCATGCACCCTCTTTCCAACAACCATGGAAGTTGACACGGGGCTTCCTCAAAAGGAAACTAGTCTTCGAAAACCCATCTGTCAGCTTCTGCGATTGTTGGAAGGAGGGTAGAGGGCCCCGCACGCGAGAACTTAAGTGACTCATTGGGAGATGGCATCCACCTGGCCTGTTTATTCGGGAGCGAAATGGGCCAAAGCGATCGGCTCTTGGTGTTGCAGCCGTCAAAAGTCCGCAGACGGCTTTGAGATCCGTAGAAAGCACATCCGAATATGTCCATGCATCAATTTGTCAATGGACTCAACAATACATGCGTACAGTTGCTGCGGATTTGTTTTGCCGTGGATGTGGCTGGTTTATCAGCAACCTTCCAGCGTGGCAGACTCATCCTGAACAAGGTGGTGCAGTCAAGGTGTTCGGGGCATCCACAGTAAATGGCTCGGGTGGTATGCAGATTGTACACAGAGCCAATACTTTACTGGATAGAGTAGTTGTAGTGTTTGGCAGGTCGCCTGGTGCTGACGAACTTGATCTCGCATGGTGGCAAATGCACCCCGTGAACGGCGCAACACTGCCTGGCTCGAAGCTGACGGGAAGGCAAACCCGAGGATCCTTATGGGTTTACTCCGACTCCGGAGTAAAGGACAGGATGCCTAGATGCTCCTAGGTTGGCAAATCGTTGAAGCACATGGCGGAGCGAAAGAGTACCAAGGCAAGTAAGTGGGTTTGATGGTTTGATGATTGTGTCCAATGTTTGTGGCGGTCAGTGGACTTCGGATGAATGTTGCAGAAACTCGCAGCATCATGCAGCAACCATCAAGGCCAGCCTAGCTGAAAGCAGAAGATTTCAACCGAAATTTGGCCTGGTAAGTTAGAGCATGATTTAGCTCGAACAGCGCCATGGCGAAGAAAGGCACTGAGAAAGTGGTCCTTGCCACTCACTTGCTTCAGTTCGCAGTGTGCGATGCATCCAGCTTCGTGCTGACTTGCTTGCGCCCACGCTAGTTGCTCCTGGCTCCTGGCTCGTGCAGAGGTGTTGTTTGTGTTAGTTTTCCCTGTATGTATGCGTTGGTTTGTGGCAGCTGAGGGAAGGGAAGCTCCAAGAACTTGTGGTTGGGCACTGATTGGTGGTGCTGGGTTGCTGGTTCGGTTGGATGCTTTGCTGTTGTCTTGTTGTTGCCCCTTGGTGTTCGCTGTGATCTCAGCAGTCTCACAGGTTTTCATCTATGCAAAACAGGGGCTAGTTGATCACATATTACATACAATGGTTCAACCATGCTATGAGACACACAAGGTTAGATTAGATGAATGTCAGTCCTGGGCATAGACCTCTGAATGGGCACTGCTTGGCCATGGTGTACTTTATCCCTTCCTTTTCTCAGGGGCGCCTTTTTTAATAGTGCATCGAACCGTGGTTTGCCATCCATGCTCGCATGGTACTCAGTTGCTTTTTGCCATTGGGCCAATCCAGCAAGTTCTCCGTGCATTTGCGCCGGGGAGGCACGTTCAATGGCAGCTTCTTCAGCAACTTCGCATCACGGTCGCTGGCCTAAGAGGCATTCCTTCGAGCGGTCGTCTTTAGAGAGTCTAAAGTTAGGGACGCGTGAAATGTGTCAACTCTCAACGCGATCATATGCTCCGATTCAAAAAACATACAGACTACCCCGATATTCCGATCTAACAGAGAAGTAGCAACAACGCAGTCCATTTGTCTGAACAGGTAGTTTGGCTTGTCTTTGGCACTCCGTCTTGCTTGTAATCCTTATCAGGCTCGGAATTTCAGTTTGCGTCTATTCCTTGTCAGTGCTGACCTTTGTTTCAGACCTAGCACATCGGGAGGGTTCCACACTCCTGGAAAGGCATTGCTGGCTTACTGCCTTAGTGGCTCTCTAGTCCACTCCTCTTGCATGGTCAAATTCAGAGCTTAGAAGGTGGAGTTGCAAACTCTTGGCACCAGCATGACTGTTCTTTTAGCTATTCCCTAGGGCCCTTTCCAGAGAGAGTCACAGCCTAAGTACTGAGGTTGCACGGCACGCCGGTGCGCTTCGGCCTGCTCCTGGGCCAACAGGCAAGGAGAGGTTGAGGAGAGCTGCGGGTGAGGGGAAATTCAGAGACCCATGCCCTAAAAGGACCAAAGCGGATTTGTATTTTGGTTCCCAAGTCGTTAGCTGTGTGTAACACCGTGAGGCTTTGCCCAGGCCGATGTGTACAAATGCCAAATCGGGAGAGTTCACCACTGCAGAAAACTGTCTGAGATGGCCAGAAGTGGCAGGCCAGAAGTGGCAGATGTCTCATTCGCTGGAATGCTTGGTTAAAAAACGACCAGTGTTCAGCACTGGCATGTCCGCCGAAAAATGCCACAACATCAGGGGATGTTTTCCTTTGGTGGTCCTTTCTAGAATCCCCTCAGTTGTTTGACCGCTGGAAAACGGCCAACACGGTTTCTCAGTGGCACCCTGTTTCACTTTGGTGGGCTCCCCTAAAAACATCCATTTGCTTAAGAGCATGTTTTATTTTCCCTTGCTGGTTTTATAGGGAATCTATCACAGCTGGGAATATGTTTTTAATGTTTTTTTTTTTTCCAGGGGGCTTAAGCAAATGGAAGAAAATGGTCAACCCAAAACGGGCTCCCTTTTTCTACCAGGATCACCAATTAACTCCCGGGCCGCCGGGATTGGCCGTCGGGGCAGGTGGAAGGCGGCCTGGGAGACGTGGTCTTCGCTGCGCCCACACCAGCGCAGCTGGGCGAGGCTGGGCGGATGGGTTTCCCAGCAGTTTGGGCAAACATCGGAAGCCCGGTGCGGGTTTCCTTTGGCTTCCTTTTGGTTCCTGGGTTTCCTTTTGGGGTCCTTGTTCCTTTTAGTTTCTTTTTGAGCCAAGGGAAAGAGGGTTCTGCAAGAAACACACACACAATTAATGCGGGCAGATGTAACCCACTACTTTAGCATGCCATCCTGTGGTTACATACTTGAAGATGGAACGTCGCAACAATGTGTAGCAAGGTGTGTATGTAGAATATACATGCATACGTATATCATATATATATAATATATATATATATATATATTATATATATATGTATATATGTACATATCTAGTAGCCTGCGCCATTTTGCATCAGCTTGTGCAAGCTTGCGTCAACTCACTAATGCTGCTGGGCGATTTTCCGGCATGTTGTGGTTAAGACAAACCTACGCCGGGCAGCCTCCAACGCGTTCAGATTCGGAGATGCTGTTGCGAAAGCTGTGGACAATCTGAGGCTTGGTTTGCAGAGCTTTATTAGCACGCCTTTGCAGAGTGTTAGCAGCGTTCCGCACAGCCAAGCGCGCAGCACTGTCAGAAGGAGCTCGGCAGGGAATTCGGGAGCATGACAGTTGCTTGTACGTCCCCCTGCAGGAACGACCCAATAAGCACTGCCAAGTTGGTGCAGCAGTCGGTAACGTCAAGTGTGCAACTTCGGCTTAGTTGAGACCGTACCAGAGCGGTTAACCTTTGGACTCACTTGACAGCCAAAGGAGAAGCGCCTGGACGTAACTTCAAGGTGGGAAAAACTTGACATGTGCCATGTGCAGGATGGTGAGCCAGCCGCTGTTCCCAAGGCGGGGAGAAAGATTTTGAGGGATTCATAAAGATCCGGGATTTCGCTAACAGGCAACTGGATATTGGTGATCTTTTGACATTGGCCGGGGGCTCTCTGTGAGGGCTTGAAGGGCTAGGTGCATTCGCCGAAAAGAGACTGATAACTTGCGAGCTGAGGATACCGCGGCACTGCTCAGATCATCTACGGGTGGTGTAGCCTTTGCCGAGTGGGCGGTACAGGCGCAGTGATGCAACGGGCTTGTTCCCATCCTTGGCACCTCTTTTGGGTAGCTTTGGATCAAAACTAGGACTGGGGACATTAGAGTGACTTCCTTTTGAGGGGTTCTCAAAATTACTTTGAGGAGGGTGTCACTTTGATGGATGAGAAACGCTTTTGCAAAGTCGATTTGCCAATGACGGGCCACCACAGAAGCAAAGATGCCATCACTTGAGGTAATTGTCAGCTTGCCCTGCTTGCTTTCCCAGCCCGTGTGCCCTCGACTGGGCCAGGAACAATCATGTCAATGCAGTAGAGAGAGTGAGGGCATTCCATGGTGTCAATGGAAGTTAGTAAGAAGTTGAGAAATAACACTGGGGTGCAAAGACCTTTCTCGGAGCTTTTTTTTAATGGGGGAGACGGGTTTGATGTCGTCCAGCGATTTGTTAAAACTACCAAACCCCGAATGGTAAGTCCCGTTTGGTTTTCTTTAGAAACCGTCCTCCGAAGGAACTCCTGTTCAACACATTCCAATTTGGATATGTTTTCTGATTGAGCCTTTGATGGACATCCATTCACGTCCAGGGTATTCCCCACACGTCTTCGCCATTTCAGCCTGGGACTTGCGGGCATTTCTCGCCCTGGCAGCACGCGGAAGCGGTGCGTAAGCTGCTGCCCGCGGGTTTGGAGTGGGGGGGCCAAGCGGATTTCGGAGTCACCTGGACGATTCCGGCCTTGAGGTCCCCTTGAAAGTCTGCCCGTCTCCATGTCCCCTTCAAAAGGAGAGACGTTTTTCTTGTGGGCAATTGAGAGATTCAGGACCCCATGTTTCAAGGGTCATGGAAATCTGGTAGCCTTTTGACACACCCAGCGTTCAGAGAGATTGATAACATTCAGGTGATCACTCGGCATGTCCATGCGATAAGCCAGAAAAGGAGGCGCCCGTTTTCCCACTGGAGTCTTGGGCAAGATCCTTCGAATGGAAACCCTTGAAGCACTCAAGAAACAGAAGGGAGTGCTGGCCTTGCTTTCGTGCAGGTGGATATGCAGCAATGGCCTACAGTTTTGTTTGCATAGGTCATGCCAAAAATCGCTTTCTGCCTCTGCATGAGTATGGGCGCAGGAAACCAGAGTGGTAGTGCCAATTTTGCTGGAGGCAGCCTTGGAGTAGACCGAGTGTGAGTGTTCGCTTCCCACTCCGCACGGACGCCCAAGGCCTTTGGGCTGCTTTACCGTGGCCAGCGAGGCAGCAGCCTCAAAGACCCAGCGACTGCGTCGGGGCAAAAGGAACGGATGCTGAGGGTTGGGCCGTTGTTGTTTAAGCAACCCATCCCTGGTCTCCTTGAAGGAGAGCCAGGTTGTGTTGACAGAAAATTCAACGAGCTTTAGCCGGCTGGCCCAACCCTGTTCCGGATTAACATCCTGTGAAACTTGGAAAAGGCAACTTTCATCTTGGCTGAGGTTGATTTGACTTATGTGCAACGACCGAGAACCTCTTCCCCAACCCTTCGTCCAAGAAAACGCAACACATCCCTTTCACAGAGCTTCATACTCTGCGGGTCGGCGATGAAATGGACTCGAAGAACCCTGAGGGCAGAGTTGCATTTGGGCTGTCGACAAAAACAAAGAGCCCCAATCTCCCAGAAAGCACAAGTCCCAAGAAAGAAAGCACGGGTCCCCGACCCCCCGCAGGTCTCTCTTTCACTAAACCTCCAGAGTCGAGTGTCATGAATTCCCCAGTCTGGCTCCCCCTCAACACCATTCAACACCCACAAGTGTTGAATTCCAAAAAGAAGTCCTTTTGTCCCCTTTTTCAACACCATTCAAGACGGGTCATCCTTCTCATTTATTCTCATTTGGCTATGGGTCACAATTAGGTACCCAAAATAGAACCCCGGTAAATGGAAACATGGGCTAAATAAATTTTTGACCCAAACCCATTTCTTCCACACCCACCCAGCGCTTTTTGGGGGGAAAACGTCCGGCGCTTTTGGCACCAAGGCCTCGGCCAAGGACCTGGCGCCCTTGCTGGCGCGAGGGAGGGGGTGTGTTTCGGGAGGGACCTGCAACCGGGTCACCCAACCCGTTTTTTGTTCCGGCTTGAGGCGTCACCCAACCTTATTGGTTCGAGAGGCGATGCTCGGTTTGCTCGAAGGAAGACATAGGGGGATTTGGATTTGCTCCTTTTGGGCAACGTGGTATGCAGCTGGGCTGAGCGTCTCGAGCTGGGTTCAAATGTCGAATCTGCCCATCTTGTCTGACGCATTCCGGTGATCCAATCCAGTGGTTGCCTTTGCCGCAAGTGAGGCTTGAATTGTGCGACGAATTTTCGGGCCCGAAAAACAGCCGGAAGAACCTGGGTTGAAAATCAATCCTTCTTAATGCAACTTTGTGTTTCCCTTGTTGTAGTGGTGTCCACCCTTGGATGGATGAATCTTGAAGCCGGAGAAGGCTGTTAGCATCAGTTGCGTCCGGATTCGGCAAGGCGCCAATTCTTCGTGGGTTCTCAGAGCCTTTGGCTTCCTGCCTGCAGTTAGGGCGTCTGCGGTGTGTTGGCAACTGCAGGAAGGTTGCTAAGATGATGGGTCCCATCCAAACCAAGTCTTTGCTGCCTCAGGGCTCCTTAGCTCATGAACTGGAACTGGCCAGAGGTTCACAGGAGCAAAAGAGCATCTTGCTTTAAGATATGCGGATCGGTTTCTCCGCTCATCTCTTCCCGTGCCTTCCCCAATGCTGTTGGTACGTATCTCGATGCGCGAGCTCCGACCTGAGGTTCTGAGCATCGACCCGTCTACCAGGAGACCCAAGCTTCCTGGTTGCTTGCGTAGCTGGTTGTCCCTTGCCGATGTTACAGCGCAAAATACCGAAAGCCTAACAAAGGGATTGGCCACCTCACTGGTCAAAGTTCCTGTCATGAGGATTATGTTTTCAGGTTTAGCTGATTCAGATCCGCTACAGTGATTAGGATCACGTTTCAGGGAGGTTCATTATCGCTACGGATTCATAAGGATTCCGTGAATGCGAAAAATCAGCGGCCAGGAAAAACACCTTCTGGCAGCTGGCGGTGTGTGCGAAGCCAGCGCGGAGCCTCGGCATCAACTCACGCCAGTGGACACAACATTCACCACTTGTTTTCGTTTTTTCTCTGTTTTTTTTTCTGGAGGTGGCTCTCCCCCAAAAAGTGTACACTTTTTTTCGGCTGGTCACTGGCCAAGTGAGTCAAATGGATATCAAATGGGGTTCTGGGGCAAAATCAAGGCGCCGGGAATTGGGCCGCGGGTCTAGTCCTTATTTCCATTTAGGGCTAGCCATTTCGGGCATTTTTGTTTGACCCACGCCCTAATTACGTCGTGAAAGAGGCAACTCCATGCAGCTTCCTGGGTAGGAAGCTAGTTGAGTGTTTGATCCCACCGCTGAAATCGAAGGACCCCGCATTCTGGCGGCTTTGCTTGCATAAGCTCTACAGGCCTACCCGACAAATAGGTAATCCCAGACAGTACTGGGTACTTTTTCTAATAGCTTGGGGTTGTGTGACGAGTAGGTCCTGGCAAAATCGGTCAGCATCAGTTGTCAGGCTTTGCGTCCTGCGCAAATGAAAGCCGACAGCTACAAGGTGCAGCGTGCTCTCGGTCCTCTTTTCGGTTGCTGAGCGGAAACCTCTCGGGCACAGGCTTTGGGGCCTCCGAATCTCACACACCTCAAACACCCAACTCAGTTCGAAAGCCATGTGAGAAAACCAGAGCGGCTTGCTGCAAGCCTCTTGGCTGATCCTTTGTTGGGAAACCAACCGCAAAAAGCAACCAGGACCGAAGCAGGAATCCGACACCATGGCTGGAACACACAAAAGTCCATGGTGTTGCGCCGCACTCCAGACCTCCGGAGGAAACGATTGCTTCACCGGCTTGCCGGGTTCTGTTGCTTTTCCCGTCTTCCCCCTTTGCAGGCCATACAGTGCCCTTTGTTCGTTTGGGGGGTTGCAAAAGTCACAAGCTGCGAATCTGTTTGGCCAGGAGTTCTTGCTGCTGTGGACTGTCACCAATATCGATGTGATGGTGCCGCAGTATAGGCGAACGCTGCGGGCTCTCCCTTTGCTCGGCACTTCTCTTTCTCCTCCTGTCTCAGGGACCCCGCCATTCATTGCTCCCACTGATCACATCCTCCTCCTCCTCCTCCTCCTCCTCCTCCTTCTCCTTCTCCTTCTCTACAGCAATGGTCTGGAAAACACAGTCTTTGCGATGTGCTGAGTGCATCTAGGACGCTCGGAGCTAACTGCAGGGGTCTGGTCTTGGGCTTGCTTGTGGTAGGCGTCGTGCACCTCCTCCAGCTTGGGTGTTCATGCATCCCACAAAAATGTGATCATATGGGGTCTATAATATCTTTGTTGGGGGAGCCCCTTGTTGCTTAGTCTAAGAAAAGGAAGCCGAACGGAAAACCACCATTTGGGGGGCCCCCAAAAAAGTGTCAAGCTACCCATGCAGCACTCTACCCATGGCCATGACTTTGTTCCCTGCCAGCGCTGACGACGGCATTGAGAAGGTGGCCAGGGAGGTCTCGAGGCTGTGGGGGTGACCATGCGCGCAAAACCACGAAAAATATGTGTGTCATGTCCCACGAAATGGCAAAAAATACCCATGGTCATTTGGGGGCCAGGAAAAAAAGATGAATCCCCAGATACTCGTACCCTCAAGAACCCACGCACTTGTTTGGCAAAAGCCTCGATTAGACAGGGGAATAGATTTTTAATGTGCAGGACTCTGCTGTGTAATTACAATGTCAAGACTTGTGGTTTGATCAGTGGTCAGGGTCTTATTTGGTATGTTCGCTTTGTTTGCTTCGCCACTGACTTGATGGGTGCTGCGTTCCCACCTACCGGCAGCGTCTTTGGCTCGGGCAGCGGTGCCCGCGATGCCATGGCGCAGGCACAACAGTGGATGGGTTGGATGCCCGCCTTTCTATTGGTCTTCCCTTGAAGCTGGGTATCATAGACCCCAAACATGGGAGCTTTTGGTTTTCCTAAAACCTGTTGCCTTCGGGGCCTTGGCCATTTTCGGGTTTAGCACAGCTCGCTTGGACCCGGAGGGCTAAACTTCCGTTCGGCCGTGCCAACGCTGCTCGTGTTTCACGGCGCACGCTTTTTGATTGGTACTGAAGCACGATATCAGAATCATGTTGCAGGAACGTCAATATGTAGCTGCTAGATTGCCAGACTGCTTGACAGAGGAAACTGCTGGATCAGGTGGCATCAATCTTGCTTCTGCTTTTGTTCTGAGGAGTTTAATTTATGTTCATGCTGGCAAACAGGTGTGGGCTGACCACATCCTGGAAACTGCCAATATCAACCCCACATCTTGCAAGACCTGTGGAATCAATACAAACCTTTGTTGCCAACCCGCTCTGTGTGAAGAACCACCGCCGACCAATATGGCCAAGCGGGAAGCGAGCAATAGATGCACTGAAGAGCGCCGGCATGTTTCATGTGGCTTCTCTGTGAAAATCATTGCTAGGTGCGTTGACAAATCATGGGCATAGCGGCATAAACAAATGTCCATCGCTCGCATATGTCCAACCTATTCTTTTTTGGGGTCCTGGTTCTATGAATGCATTCTGTTTTTGAGGCTGGGACAGGCGTTTCAGTCTTCCGTTCCGTCGCAGGTGAGTCCAGATGATCTGTCGGAAGTTGCATCCCGGGCATCGAAAGATACTGCGAAGAGTGCTTCCGGGACAGACCCGTGGGACGTGGGTTGTACCGACCAAGGACCGGATTGTAAAGATTTATTTTGCGGGCAGTCCCAAAAGGGCGACAGCCTATGTTCGATTCGTGACTCAACCATGGGTCGAGTCCTAGCGTGTTGTGAACGTTAGGTAAGTCATTCATGGCTGTGTGGAGTGGGCGAAACTAGCTTGGTGTTCTTGGCAGGTTTCACACCTGTTCGTGTGAGGTTGGGGGTGTGTACAGAAGAACGAATCTGAACGGAAAGGCGTCGCCCGAGGTTGGATCCCCGCAGGTCACCGCATGCGTGCTCAGCTTGGCAAATTAGCGTGAGTTGCTTTTGACATGCCCTAGATAGACCACATGAGACTTTCATGTGTGCCGGGCAGTTGATTCAGGCCCTTGCGACAGCGAACAAGTTATCCCAAAAAAGGGGCTTGACGACTGGCGACTAGGGGGCATGGGCCCTTCGTGAGCCTCTTGCATTTGGTAACTAGGGAGGATTTTTTCAGTGGTGTCATGTTCGTTTCATTTTTGCATGCGGCAAAGTTAAAGGGTCCACCCCATTTTGACGCATCCCCAAGCAATTGTTCACCACGAAGTGTTGACCCCTAAAAGGCGTGCTCACGCCATTGGGTCCCTTTTTGCTGGGGATTCCTTTCAAGAGAACCATTGAATAATCCATGGGGTGAGCTGCTAGTCGATCCGACCAGGAGAAGGAACTCCCTGACCAGGCAAATTACGAAGTTGGCGGCAAAGACTCGCCTGGGCGGTGGGGCTCCCAGCTGCCCAGTGGTATCCACCCGTTCGATTCCTTTCAGGTGCGCCCCTCTTGCCCGCGTGGGCAACAAAGTGGCAGATGCTTCGCAGGTGTAAGGCTGACCCGAACAGTATGTGACCTTCCGCATGAGAATACCGCTTGGTGGGCAATGGTTGATTTGTCCAGAACATAGACATCAGCTCACTGACCGTGGAGCTTATGATTTGGTCATCTATTTGCCTTGGCGGCTGAAGGTCTCGCTTGATGGCAGTTGTCAGCGGATGATTACCCAATGATTGCTTCCTTTGTTGCCAGGGCAATATGTGTAAATATTCCTTCCAGGTTGACACTAAGTGATGTCCCAGTGGCCGAAAAGCTTAGCTGGAAATCCCCTCATGTGATTCCTTTGAACAATTGTAGACATGATACGCCTTGAACAAGCACAATGCACTGCCACACCTGCTCAAAGACTCCCACTGGCCCGCATCTTCTCTCAGATGCCGCTGCGGTCTACAAGCTGGATGTAGATCCCTTCATGTTGGGGAGCTCAGCGCAATAACAAGGGTTGCCGCAGCCGTTTGCAAAACGCCTTTGCCAACTTAAAGGTTAGGCAGATGTATGTATGGCGGAGCTGTAAGGAATATGTTGGCCGATGAGCACTTGCAACACTTGCAGAAGGGCTGCGAAAATGTCAGGTCAGGGTAGGTGGTGACCAGAATCTGTCCGTGGTCAATACCTGATTCATGTGCGTGGGTTGGTGTCGTCTCTTGAAGTATCGGAGTCCGGTTAGGGCCTCCACGAGGGCCTTCCACCCTCTCAGATTTGTCAGCTACTTGTCCGACTAGTTATCGGATTGGGAATGAAGTTGTCATGTTTACATCTATTGTTTTTTCCTTTGGTTCAGCAATTACTTGGTTGTTAGACGTCACAAGCTCCCAGCGGGTGCAGGGGTTGTCCTCAACAGTTCTACCATGCCTTGTCAACGTCTTTCGCTACGCACTGGTATCGCAATCAGATGTGGAGGCCCGCCCTCAGTTTGCTTTGCAAACAACTTCCTCCCAAGTCTTGCCCACTCACACACACACACACGAGACAGAACCACCGGGCGGAAGACTTCTGGCGCTGGTTATTCGGCATGTTATGCTTGTCTCTCGATCAATGAGACCTGCACGCTTCAGGCCGTTGGTGATTGCATCCGGCATTCTTCTAGCAGCGCTCGCCTCAGAGTCACGAGACAATGCGAGCTCATGCACGGCACGTGGAGAGCCAAGCCCATCCATTAGAAATGGAGATGTCCATGGCAATCACTGATTTGGGCTGGGAATGTAGGCTATAGATTGACCCAGACAGGAAGTTCCAGCATGCAAGAGCAGCGTGTGCCTTCATGAGTGCCAAGTCACCAGCAGCAACACATGGGTTTGGGAGCAGGACATGTTTTTCTTTGGCTCATTTGCCAGGGCTGCGCCGGAATGGTCAATGCGATCTCCTTCGAAGTCGCAGAGACGCTTGTCAGCCACGTGACCGGTACCGTCTCCAAGGCACGCTGCTGGGGTTGCAACGCCAAAGGCCGTTTATTGCACGCATGTTACAAGTTGGAAAGCGGCGTAGATTGTACAACTGGAAAGTCTCGAGAGATCTCCAGCGCGAGGTCTCCCTGCACGCAGTGGGCGAAAGAGGCAACGTTGACAAGATGGTCCTGTCCGCGACCTAGACCCACATGTCGGATTTGGGATTTGGGGGCTTCGCTGTGCAGGGCAACGGGGTTTGGACCCAGGTCAATCCGGTGTTTGTTCTAGCAGCATCGTTCAGCGGAAGAGTTCCCCAGGCGTTAGGGCAGGTTTGGTTCCGAGTACACTCTGGAGGCTTGTGGCGTTCTTCCTAGTGGGCAGCATAGCGACGCACTCAGAGAGAGCTGACTCTGTAGATCTTCAACTGCACAAAGTCAATGTTGGCCCTGTTTGGAACCAGTCCCCCTTGAAATGCAACATGAGCTAGTGTATTGTGTGCTCAGCCGGTGTCAGCCTCAATTGAGAGAGAGCAGCCGGAATGGCCATCTTCCACTGTCAAACAGTCGCTGAAGTCCTCTGTCAGAGAACGTCAGAGTATTTGGTTTCTTGTTTCAAGGCAAACAAAGGTGCACTTTCAAGAAAACCCTGCCGGCCCTGCTTGCCGCAGCCTCTCTGATCCGAGGTCTGTGGTTGCATCATTAGGCGCAGTGCCGTCGGCAAGCCCAGAGCAACCTATTGCCACAGGGTCGCTGAAAAACCACATTGGGATTTGCCATAGATGGCAGTGAGGAGAAAGCCTAAAAGAAGGCTGTCATTTGTGGCACTCGATCATTGTAGCCTAGAAGCTGAAACCAGCACTTTTAGGACTGCGCACGCTCAGCACCCAACCCATGTACCCCGAATGATAAGCACACCCGCAGTCAGCACAGAACCCATGTTCCCGCGTGTCCCATGCCAAATGTGAAGCACACCCGTTCTACTGCGCCCCCGTGCACCCCCACGTGTCCCAGTTTGGGGATGTTTGGGAGCTTAGACCCTTGGATGAGCTTCATTTGTAACAAGCAACTTGTCAGTCCATGTTTCTTTGGGGGGACTCGCCCTTTCTACCCGCGATTGTACATGTTCAGAGGAGATCCAGAATCATGACTGGTTCACATTGGTTTGGTGTTGCCCCATTCGGAGACCATTTTGTTTACGATGTGTTTGGTTTGTTTAGGATGTTATTGTAAACGCTTCGCGTTGCCCGCCTCGGCCAGTCCGCTATTGGATGGCTTTGAGGTATATACCGTGCTTGAGTTTGCCTTGAAGTTTTGTGTTTATTAGAGTGAGTGAGTAGGCGTCGAAATGCGTGAGCTGGTTTCCAAGATAGAGGGGGTGCATGTTTGCATGGGCCAAGCGAAGGTGCAAATTTCTAGGGAATTTGACTGGTTTCTTGGGGGGGGATGCTGCGGGTTTCTGAGGGGAATTTGACACGACTTGGACCTGTTTTTACGGGGATTTGACAGGTTTCTACAGAAAAGTTCCGTTTTTTAAGGGATTTTGTCGGGGGTTTGACCAGAGTTGAACCGGCTTTGAGAGGGGGAATTTGGCGGGATTTGGTTGGAGTTGGACCGTTCTTTCGAGGGGATTGCGCTGGTCCAGATGGGAAGTTCACCGGTTTCTAGGGGTGATTTGATCGGTTTGGTTTCTGCAGGTTGTAGGGATTTGATCACTTTCTAGAGGGGGGGTTTGATCGGTTTCTGGAGGGACTTTGCGGTTTGAGGGGGGTAGGGCACCTCAGGCTTGTTTCAGGCGGACTGGCAGCGGGAGCAGGGATTTTGGCTGTGCGACATGGGGTCGTGAGCAATTTAGACCTGAGCCGTTGTTGAAGACCAAGGCGAATTGTTGTTTCAAGGAGGGCAGCTTTTTGGCTTTTGTGGCTTTTTCATGGTTATGCGGCTTTTGGTGGCTTTTTCGTCTTTGGTTTGCGTTCTTTGCATTCCCAGTTCCTCGCAAACCGGCTTTTCATTGGTTTTTTTCGGTTTTCGCTTTTCGCATCCTCAGCATTTGTGTTTATGTTTATGTTTATGTTTGTGCATGTAAGTATGTATGTACGTATGTAGGTATATAGGTGTGTACGTCTGCAGGCATGTGGGTATGTGGGTATGTCAATGTGTGCATGTGTGTGCGTGTAATGCAACGCAACGTAACGTAGCGTAGCATAAGGTAACGTAACGTAATGTGATGTAATGTGTGTATGTGTGGAATGTAAATATGTATGTATGTAGTTATGTATGTGCTGCATGTACGTATGTATGAAACATGCAATGTAATGTAGTGTACTGCAAATGTATGTATGTATGTATGTAGGTATGTGTGTAATGTATGTATGTATGTGTGTATGTATGTATGTATGTATGTATGTATGTATGCATGTATGTATGTATGTATGCATGTATATGTGTATGTACTGGATGTATGTATGTATGTCTGCATGTATGCATGCAATGTATGTATGTACGCATGTATACACGCATGTATGTTTGTATGTTGTGTCATGTATGTATGCATGTATTTATGTAGTGAATGCTGTAATGTCATGTAACGTACTGTAATGTATTACAATGTAAGGCAATGTAAAGGAATGTAATGTAATGAAATGTAATGCGCTTGATGTATGTAATCATGTAATCAACGTGTGTATGTATGTACGTATGTAATGTGTGTATGAAATGTAGAGTATGTATGTCTGTATGCATGCATGCATGCATGTATGTATTTATGTATGTAATGTATTAATGCAATGTAATTTCATGTAAGTCATGTGAGCAGCGGTTTTAAATCGTTAATACAAATGGGGAACTGCATGTTGTCCGCGGAGGCAATCCTGGTTGGGGGGCATAGGCTCGCGTAGGCTACTGCTTCGCGTAGGCATCTTGCGTAGGCAACATGTGGATCTTCACAGTGATGGCTTTGCCGTGCTCGAAGTTGGCCTTGTAATTGCGCTTTGTCCTGTGGATTGGCCCCGAAGCTTCACAACGCTTCACATGAGCAGCGGTTTTTATTCAAATGAAAGGGTTAATTACAAAAAGGGAACAATCCTGGTTGGGGGCGTAGGCTCGCGCAGGCTTCAGCGCGTAGGCTGTTGTGTCACCCCGCGCGTAGGCTTTTCGCGTAGGCGTTTGTTGAACAGATCATGACTGTTTGCCACATATGAAGGAATTTGCTTCTTTTGCCTTCCTTCTGTTTGTTCTGCAGTCTTCGCGTAGGCCCCGCGTAGGCATTCGCGTAGGCTTTCAAGGAATCTTGGGCACGTAGATGTTTTCTGCCAGCCAGATCCTTGGACAGATGTGGGATTCTCACTTGTACTGCATTTCTGATCGTAGAGCCTGCCAAAACTGCACTTGTGCTGAAAAGTTGCGATTTTCCAGCTGGAGCTGCCACGGTGCACTTCGACACTTGAACTCAACATTTGCCCGCGTAGGCATCCGCGTTGGCACCTGGAAGCTGACTTGTGCTCGCGTAGGCATCCCTCGCAGGCCGCGTAGGCTTGCGTAGGCCTTCGCGTAGGCGTGCAAGTAGTGCATAGGCCCCGAACCACCAACAAAACACTGCTCACATGGGGGAAAGTTGGCACATGTTCGAGGTGCAGGAAAGGCGGTTTGGTGCTATGGTTGTCTTCTTGGGATCGATTAGCCCAACCGATGCGATCGCGATCCCATGTGGGGCATTGCGGCACTTTCAATCAAACGAAGCATGTCTGACTACCGCAGAAACAACAAAACCGTGAGGGTTCCAGAGTTCCAGGCTTCCTTTCGACGCTGTCCAGCAGGCACCCCACTGTACAGGCTTCTTTGAGTCCCTTTGTTCTGTTCGAAAAGGAGGGCAGAGGAGCCACGTTGAAGGTTCGCGTGCTGGGCCACGGAGATGTGAAACACGCGCGTATTCCCCATCTCGTCCACATGTTTGCAGCTGGGGAACCTGTCTTTCGAGACATTTCGAGACGTTCATTTAGGATTGCTAGTGTCGTCGTTGGGCTGGCCAGGCTAGCGCGTATCCGTCAACTGTTCGATGTGTCACTGCGAGGTCAAGATGGCCTGCATGGGCTACGGCGTTGCGATGACCTCGTCAGGGTTTATTCTTGCCTGGGCCTCAAGGACACACTCCAAACTTCCGAGCCAAGATGCAGTAAAAACCAGTTCAGGATCGAGTTGTTTGCATGCAAGGGTTACAGATCAGCATGCAACAGGGAGATGATTTTGCAGCGGTATATGTCGGCCATGCCTTTCACAAAGGCAATGTCAAGGGGACGGATCATGATGAATCGCTTGGCCCAAACCCCCTGTTTTCCTGCTGCCTGCTGGAGTTTCTCAGGTCTTCGCCACCTTTATGTTTTCCGTGTCACAAGACGCAGCCGTCTACTCGCTATGCTTTGCCGCAGCCTCGGACGTCCAACTCTGATAGGTGTTTCGTTGATCTACAGCCAATCATTCTACGGGTCCAAAAAGACTTGCCTTGGGTGAGTGGAACAACTTCAACATGCTGGTCGGTTGCCATGATGCAGAGTATGCTTTGCTGAAGTCAGGCATGGTTCGGAGCCCGTGAAGAACTGGCTGTGGATCAGCCACCACCTCCAGCCTCCACATACTCTTAACTTCCTTTGTCAAGACCACCAAAAGCAGGCTCTCCCATCTCGTCTGACGAAAGTGGGCATCAAGTCGAGAAGCGTCTCTGTTTCTGCAGCTTTCCAACTCGCAAGGCAGTGGCTTGAAAGGTGACAACAAGGCCACAAAGTAGTTGTTATGTTCATGCACTCGTCAAGGTCACAAAGTAGTCTATAGGCATTTTTTGGACCGCGATGTTGAAGGAAGCTTGAAGGCGGCAGATGAATGCACATTGCTTGTTGAGTTCACTCCAGAAGGTGCATAGAAGCCAGACAAGCAAGTCAGCCAAAAGCACAGGCGCCACTCCTTGCAAAGCCTGCTGAGGCGTGTGGGCTACAGAATGGCATCATGTCTTCCTACACTGGCTCCGTTGTCCGCACCACGCATGTGACTGGCATTGCTACCGACATCGGGCTGATCACGGGAAGGCGGATCTGATAATAGGATTCATTTTTGGGAATGCCCCCCATCGATTCTCTCAAGAATCTCATTGGTAGCTTAGTCCCTTTTCTGGGGGCCCAGCCAAAAGTGGTGTAACGGGAATTGATCAGGCTTTTTTTTGCGTGTTACCAGCTGTGGCGATTGGGCGCAATTGGGAGCTTGTCAACGTGGGTCATGGATATTCCTGTGGGTCTCCGCCATACTTCCATAATGTCTGTAGGATGAAAGAGCAGCCCAAGTCCTTGATTGTTGCGGAGCTTGGAAGCAACAGGTCAGGAGAGTGGCGTTAGGCCAAAAAGGAGAGCTGTGCCACGTGCCGTGGCTAGGCACAAAACGTGGGTGCTGGCATGCCTAGCTTCCGCGCATGTCAGGCACATCATGTCATTCTTCCGGCGAAGACTCTGCAAGCGTCTGACCTTCGCAGATGAAGAGCCAGGTGAAGAGAGGCCAGACCTCGGGTACGAGCCAAAAGGTGTCTATCACACTTTAGTGGAAATGAGGGACTTGCTTGCTTCCACCCTTTTGAGATCAGAATATGTAATTGTGCTGCTGCCATCCATCGAGAATAGCGTTATTGCTTGCTTCGGATAATTTGGCTAGGAAAGTGTCCAAACTTTGCGAGGCCGCATGTCAATGTGAGCCACAAGTTGTTTTCTTATTTTCCAAGCAATACGATGAGGGGCCATTCATTCCTTCAATTGCAAGCTCAGATGGCCGGTTTTGAGCTTGCTCTCGCGCAATGACCATGAACGCGGAACACAACAAATCACTGGAGTGCAATGATGTTAGCAGCAGTCTGAAGCAGCTCAAGCTTTGGTTGTTGATTTCAAACACGACGAAGCAAGTTGCGAACACAAAGCCCCTCCAAGGTTCTCAAGAGGCAGGGGCTAATAACGTTGAGCAACACTTCAGCACCACCGAAACTGCGCTGTGTGATGGCGAGATTAGCCACGTTTGACAAGGCATTCAGAATTGTTTGCCCCGTTGTTTCCTTTCTGCAGAAATCGAGAAAGTGAAGCATGCCCAGCACCAAGTATCAGACAAAGGGCGGGGGGGCGGGCGGCTTGAGAGCCCTGGCCCCTTTTTGCAAACAACTTGTAGGGCTTAGCAAACTCACATGTCCGATTTCTGGCTCCTTGTATCATTGCGTGGTTGTGCAAGTCACGTTATATTCATTCCAAGCGAAGCACGTTGTTGATGTTGCTGATCAAGCTGCACAGGAAGCTCTTGCTTCTGCTGCTGCTTCTCCTGAGCTTTCTGGCAGGCGCGGCAGCTTGAACTCGGAATGTAAATGCGGGAGATGCTGTATGAGAAACACCTATAAGTGCCATGATCAGGGTCTTTGACAGCTCCGTTTTGAGCATGGGGCATTTGTTTTAGACCGCTTAGTTTCATGGTATCTCTTCAAGGTTACCAGAACTTTGTGTGACATATGTGTTGGCCGGCGCCTTTGGCATTCGGATGGGATTGAACCGGTCTTGACCATTCGCCAAGTTGCACGCCTTTCGTCGGTACGCAGGAGAGTAACAAGCGCGGAAGCGCCAATGAAACGTTCGGTGCACAACCGGTGTCACAGGTAGTCGGTTCCTCATGGAACCCGCTCCAGTAAGCGGGCACGGCTTACGCATGTCCACGCAAATCGTTTGGGTGTGTGTGTGTGGGTGTTGTGTGTGCGGATGTGTATGCGTGCAACTGTGTTTGTGTATGTGTACGTGTTTGTGGTTGTGGGTGTGTACCGAAGCATCTTGCCAAGCGCCGGGCACGGCCAACTTAGGCGTTGCTGCAGGGTCCGGGCTGGCCCGGGTGTGGGGCGAGTTCAGCCTGTTGGTGCGCCGTTGAACAAAGACCGTATCAGCGTACCCACAGAGTCATCATTTATTGGAGGTTCCAATTCAGGGCGTCTCACGAAAGTTCAGATGCCTTCTTTCCATGGAGCGTTTGTCAAGAGGGTGCCAGATGTCGACTCCTAGCCGAATTCTGATCCCCCCAGCAGTCCCTTCCGGTGTAAAGTTCCTAACCTTGTTGGTCCACAACTGGCAGCACATGAGATGGATTTTGGTTCATGACAAAAGTGCGATTGGAGTGTCTTTTCTGTTGCCAGAGGTACCAGCGATCATTGCCCTGCTTAGCGGCGCCGGCTACATGCTTTGGACGCACTTCAGGGAGGACATTCAGGAGCGCCCTGGACTTTTGCCCAAGCCAGATCGATGCATTCATGTTGTGAACATGAAGATGCAGTGGCGGTCGGTATTTGTTTCGCTGAGGGCGACGTGTGTACATAGATACTATATGACCCCGGCAATTTCGATCAGTAGCTATAAAGGACTCTAGCCAGTCTTCTAAGGTGGGAAGGATGTCCAGTGATGGTTGAGGGGTCGCCAAGGCAAAAGGTACGATCTGATGCAACGTGCAAAATGAGAGCAGGGTCAACCTTTGACAAGAACGAATTGAATAGCACTGTCTTAAAGCATTCGGCTTTGATCTTAGTTTCTTGGCGCAAGTGCCCGGCATCGCGATAGGAAGAAGTCGTGAGCGCCATGATGCCACTCTGGCTTGCTTGCAGGACATGGATGCCATCCTTGGTTTTTGGGCAGGTAAGGCAATATTATTCATGATTCATGATGTGTTCGGCTTCCTCTTGGCTTCTGGTTCATTCCGTCAAAGAGAGCATACACATTTTGATACATACCATGTTTCTCCCAGCAACATGCAACAAAGCGAGCACCTTGTGATATGTCTTTCTCTTTAAACGTACCCCCTTAAGCTACAGCACCTTGTGGGAACACGAGGAACCGCTGAGGTCGCTTTCTCATATTCGCACCAGGAGCAGCAAGATGTCCATTGAAAGCATCCGCCACCATCCTTCTCTAAAACTGACATGCAGCTTGAAAAGGAATGATCAAAGCAAACCTAGTCGGTCCCCATCCAAAGGCAATTGTTGTTGTTCCTTAGTGTCCAAAATGACCAAGAGAGCTCCCCCAGAGCTTTGGAGTAGGCGTTGAAATGCTAACAGCAAGCTTTGGCCTATTATTGAACCAAACATGAACTAATCGCCGCTCGATGACCGTCATTGTTGAGCGTTGATCAACCGATTGCTATGATTTGGTTGTTGTTACGCTGTTGGCCACTCGGGATTCATCAAGGTTCCGAGGGCGTTGACCATTGCAGCAATGGCAGTCCTAACCCTTGATTGAAGTGGATCAGGCACTGGCAATGCGTTGTTCATTGGCGCCCGTTGCAGTACAATTACTAACCATGCATCATGCGACTGTCATTATTCGCCATTCATAATTACCTTTAGCCATTCACCATGTCACATTTGCAAGCATCATCCGCCATATATAGTTTGCCACACATCATTTGCCATTCACCGTTTAGTATTCAACATCATTGGTGCGCCAATTGTCTCTGGTGAATGGTTCAAGGCATCCTTGCAAGCCCTCATTGTTCACAGCAGGACACCTCAAATGCTTGGGTTGACTTGGGTATGAATAGCCTCCATTGGATAGGGCTCATTCATTTAGTTGTGGCCTGGCATTAGAGACCCCCGATGCTGTTAATTGGTGCTGAGCAACGCGTAGGTGGCAACTTGCCAGGTCTCCGCGAAGTGACACAACGCCAACGCTCGAGGCGTGGGCAAATACTTTGGGGCCAACGGAACTCGCAAGGTTCTCTTAGACCTCTCGGGATGCAACAAGTAGGTCACTAGGGTTAAGAGTCCCAATCAGGGCTTGATTTGTTGCAGCCAAGCTGGCTGGACCGACTCAGACACTGTGAGGCCTTTGAGCTCAATGCCGTGGACTCCCCGTTGCCCCAGTTTGGAAGCCAAAAGGAAACCAACTCCGAAACACCCGTTACAGCGCCATGGTGAAACCTCTGGTTGAATCCAAGCTATCAGCACGGCATGCGTGTTGTGGGCCTGTGGCATTCCATGCGACATCCTTCCATCCTCCCTTCCTTTCTTGCATCCTTCCATCCTTCCGCCTGCATACATGGGGGTTGATCAAAAGGTCCGTGATGCATGGGATGACCATTGGTTGGAGAACTACTAAAAAGATGACATGCCCCACTAATTTGGAAAAGTTACCCTTGGGGGCCAGGAATCGTGATGAACCCCCACATACACACATGCATGCATTTACTGCATACAACATACATTCACGCGTAGATTACAAATACATACATAAACAGACAACAGCAAAGTTGCCGCGGGAGTTGTACATATTTGTTGGGGCTAGGTGTGGAGCTCGGTGCCAAAAGCAATCGGAGGGTTAAAGCTGCCATGTAAGACATTCATCCAATGCCGCAATCGACTTTGTATCTCAGGCCGATGCAAAGTTGGACAAAGGCCCAAAGAGCCTCACAGATGCTTTCGGGCTGCTGCTTGGTTGCATCGACTTTGGCTTGTGTGGGCCTTGGATTGTTGAGGACCAAGTGCATGCCACGCAGCATGCAAGGTGTCAAGGTGAAGTATCGTCCCAACGCGGTGTGACCAGCTATCAAGGGATGGTGACTTGACGTGCGAGGTGATGTGATGTGTTGGCACTATTTGGTATTTTATGATATTTGCTCTGGTAGTCTGAAGATTTTGGTTGTGCGTTATATGTCAAAGTGCTGCCGCAAAAAGGAATCAGCTCACAGCCCCAGAATCAAAAACGAGGCCCACTAGTTGAACATGCGCTGGCCAAATTTGTGCACAGGGAAGAAATTCTGTCCACCCATTGTAAGGTGGAACCTTCGAATGTTTGCACCGGTCATTCAAATTCCAAGTCTTCCAGCTGTCCCGAGTAGTCCCTAGGCAGTGCCAAGTCGCCAGGGGTCAGCGTCACCGAGGCAAGCTGAGAAAAAGGAGGCTGCAGGTCCCTGAGTGACTGCGGTGGTAGAGATCCATCGCAAGAAGATGATTGGGCCTCCTTTCGAATGGAGGCCTGCACAGTTTGTTGCATAGGGCCACGGAGAGTGGCTGCAAAATTAGATGGCCGTTGCTCTTTGCAGTCGAGGCCGTGACATGTTGACATGCGCTGGCAAAGCCGTGTGTTGTCAAGTTCCGAACCATAGGTTGCCTTGCTAAGCAAGACAATTCGCTGACGCTTACGCTGCCGCTAGGTTTTCCGCAGACTTGCTGCTCCAGCGATTGCTTGATGTGTATTGCTCCGGGCAATGGAAGGCAGTACCCAGCATGAAGCACAGATCCAAGCCTGCCTTTGCCGACATATACGCGACTGGTAGGAGGCCTGTAGTTGGCCCTAGCTGCGCGTCGTTATGCAACCTCGTGAGCAGCAGTGCGCCGTGTTAGGAGAAATAGATGAGATGGAAGTGTGGGGCTCTTTTTGCATGGCAATTTGGGCAGCGCTTGCATTAAGTTGCTTGAGATAGGAATGTTGGGAGATACTTTTTGAGCGTGGCCTTTCTGGGTCTGTTTCAAAGGGAAGCCAAATGGACAGCTTCCATTTGGGGATCCCCTGTTTTTAAAAACACGCCAATTCGGTGAGGTTAATAGCTTTTGAGGGATGTTCCATCCTTGACAGGGCAGTGACCGAGAGCCTGAAAAGCAGCCGGAGCCTTGGTTGCTGACAAGGTGGTTGCATGTAGTTGCCCTATCCTTTGGGAGTAAAAGCTTGGAGGCGGATGTCTAGGATGCCGACTTGGCAAAAACCACATCTTGGATGTTGATGTGGATGTTGCCACGTGTGGAATGCCTCTCAAGATGTCAGAGTCGTCACTTCGCTTGCTACGAGGCATTGTGACGATTGCGAGCGACGGAGGTGTCGCCCAGGCAGGTTGTTGGTCCCCCGAAGCCTTTGACTCCCGCTGACACCCGGTGAAAAATACAACCTGGAAATGAGGAATCCGAGAACTGTGGAGAGATGATTCGATTCAGGCCCACATGCATGGATATGGCTGGGTGCACAGAGGGTTGTTTTGTTGAGTGTGATCTGATCAGAAAGCTGTTGCGTCTGGCTGTTCAAAGTGATGTGCTGAATAAGCTGGCCACAGATGCACCGGACCTTCACTCAGCAAGCTGCTTGCTGAGTCAGCTGCAGGTGGTTGACTGGAAAAGCGAATCTAGTCTGGCCAGCGCTGCCGCAAAGGCCGGGATTTCGGTGTCACAGGGGACCCAAGGCTTGGAGCGCAGATCGGAAATCCGGAGAGAAGTCTCCTTGGGGGACATTTGCTCGTTCTTGGGAGGGAATGAGGGAATGACCCCCGTGACTCGTCCAGTGGCTTCGATCAGGTTCATTCCCAAAACCCTAGGTTACTGAGAATCATCAAGTTTCCCTTTCTGGTTGTCCGATGTCAGACTTGGGAACATGCCAAGGGGTCCTGGGAGCCCGATCTCCGTCCCTGACGCCTAGTTCAAGAAGAGCAGCAAACGGAAACGAACCACGTTGGACGGCCCCTCGTTTTGGTACACAGCCTGGATCCTTGCAAAGAGTGAGTGTTTGAACTGAGATTTGTGGCTGCAATGAACGGACCAAGTGACCCAACTTGCTATCAGTTTAAGAGGAAATCATCATGAAACGCACAATTTGGAGGGGTGCACTTGGTTTCGACGCAGCGCAGAACGGTTGGTTCGCATGTGTTTCCTTCGGTAATCAGGAACCGCCCAGTTAAAAAAAAAAAAAAGAAACGGCGCCTTCCAGGAAAGGAATCCCCACTCAGCAGGGCCCCGTTGATGTGTTGACCTTCACATAAGGGCATCAACTTCAGCTTACGCCTGATGCCACCCTCAAGGATTTCGGAGCCATCGAGCTGATGCGACCCTCGGTTTTGGAAACTCCTTTTGGGGGGGCCATTCGGTCAGGATTGCCAGCAGCTGCGTGTGGCCTTCCTGCGCCGGAAACCCAAAGGGTTCACCTGGCCATAGGCCGCCTGGGGAGCAGGGTGTTCCCCAAAAACGGGAGCGAAGTGTGTTGTTTTTGTTCCTCAGTTGGTGCCTCTTTTTTTTTGGCTGGGTTCCAAAGGGAAACAAAAGCGAACTGAACTGTCCAAACACCGCACTGCTTTGTCATGAAGGTGTGGTTCAAAGGGCAACCAAAGGGAAGCCCAGGCACATTTGGGGAGGCTCCATTTTTTGACACATGCCGGGGAATGGATCCCCACAATGATTGAGCAAGGTTTGGTCGAAGTCACGGTCAACTTGAACCTGCTACTTTCACACTTTGAGACATCCATATGTGCCCGTTCGATTCATGCAACCTGTTTTGTCTTTCTCCATAACCTCCATAGAAAGCCTTGAAAGAGGGCCTGGCGTTCTCACAGCCATTTGACTACGCCTTCTTGTTACATTTGCTGCTACTCGTCGTCAATTCGGGCGTTCTCCGTCTGGGCCTTGAATTACACTCGTTTCTTTATCACCCTGTTCGTTGTACTTTGGATATGGACTGCTTGCTGGGCTGCTGCGTGGCAAGCATTTTGCGTATATGGTATAATGGGAACCCCGTCAATAAACCCAAGGTGGATTAATAGGGGGGTCCCCTTTTTGTGGGGGTGTATCACTTTTGGAGGGAAACGACTCTTTTAGTAGGACGGTGTTGTTGAAAGGCTCGTAAGCAAATGGATCTGGGTTCGTGAACCACCGTTTTCATTTTCGGAAGGCCATAGGTTTCCGGAAGTTTACCTGTAGGAGCGGAGGCGACACCGGTGAGTCCAAACACTATCCCCAAGCCCCATGAGGAGAACAGGTGCCATTGGTTCCGTGTATGTGAAGCAAGTAGAAACCAAGGAAAACCATGTGTGATTCGTGTCCTGGTTTTGCTGTTGGGAAAAAGAAACACTTCATCCCAATTTCTCCTTAGACACAAATCCCTGCGCTTTGAGGTCGAGGCAACGGTCCTTTCGGGCAAGGATCAGTCAGGCTGGGGCAGCTGCGCATGCCACGTGTACTCGACAGTTGCACGCGATGGACAGGGACAGTCTGTTCAGATACCAAGGCTTCAGAAGTTCAGCATGCCGCTAATCCAATCGCGCAAGAAGAGCGAGCCCCGTAATTACAAGGCCGAGCAAGCAATTCAACCAGTGGGTGTTGTAAGCAAACTCACCCAAAATTTGATTGCATTTTGAAAGAGGCAAGCCATTGCCCAGATGAATAGCCGCATGTGCCATGGAGTCCATGTGCCAGTCCTTGGGCATGTTCCATCAGGTTGTATTATCACCCCCCTTGAGGGACTCCCCCAAACACCCCCTTTTGGGGACGAAAAAAGTAGGAGGCCGGCTGTCACTATGGCGCAGGCAGCGGTGTGTCATGGCAGCCAGCGCCCTCCTGCTGCGGCGGAATGCGACGCTGGCATCGCTTTTTCGGGGTATTTGCGGCCGTGGCTCGAGAGCCTTTGCCCGGTCGCTTGCAACGTACCGAGAGCCAACATGAACAGCGCAATCACCTGGTTCTCACTTTGTACCAAGCGAAAACTGCAAATTGAACTGACCAAAAGTCAGTTTGGGAACTTTTTCTGACAGAGTTATGACGCAGGGCAGGATATGCAAAGCGCCATGGTTCCGGAAAAGTGGGCTTTAGCGCCTTCGGTGCCCAACAGAATCCCCTTAGAGTGAGAACCCTATGGGCAAGGCAAAGTTCCAGAACAGCCCTGGCAATTGAAAATACGAAAAAGGACAAACAAATACAAACCAACAAATACACCCAGAGGACCACCCGGATGGCCCGTTCTGATGTCACAAGGGTTCCAACAGCCAGCATGTCCAGGGCGAGCTGCGTGAAGCTGTGGCAAAGCTCCGGGAGGAGTGGCTGGACACTGAAGTGGGAAGGGTTCGGAGTCCGGAGTACTGCTGAGTTCAGGCAAATAGGCCAGCCCAAACCAACCAACCAATCTGGGAAAATTCAGCGTCCGCCTTCCAGTCAGGTCCAGTCCCGGACCAATCCGAAGCAAGGAGCTGGCGGCCTCCGCGGCAGAGCGTGTGCGTTTGGCCCTGGAAGAGTGCGAGCAGCCAGGCGTGCGGATTTCTGTTGAGGCTACTTTTTGTTGGGGTTGGCGCTTGGGGAAACCGAAAGGAGAACCGCCCCCGAAAAATGGGGAAACACTCTAGCAAGTCCTTTGCTTGGGCATCCTGATTGGTTTTCGGGTGTTGGAAGTACTGTAAAAAAAATACAGATACCATGTGGGCCTAGATCATTAGAATCGGGTGGGATGCGTTAACATCATATATCGTCATGATTCTGGGAGCAAACTACTAGTAACTTTGCAGCCCCTTACATTCTCGTGTTTGATCCCGTTTTTGGGCGTTGATTTTGTGCCAGGAGTGAAGACTAACGATCGGCGATGTCCAGGGATTGGTGTAGAAGCTGCATTTCTGGAGCTTTAGTTTGATGCTTCCGGTAGCTCCTTGGTACACATCGTCATATGCAACATGAAGCGGAGGATCCATATCCGTAGACATTCGAAAAACGCTTTGATATCCACAAGCTTAACGGATAGGAGATGTCATTTGTGTCAATACCCAATGCTGGGTGAGGAAATGGATCACAAGAAGAAAGGCATTTGACATTTGACCAAAGGGACGTGCCCCCTACTGCCAAGGACAGTTCAGGGTCGGCCTCGGAGCCATAGCCAGGCAAGCTGCTGAACTTGCCTTGGCGCAGCCTCTTCACCCCGCAGGAGAGCTGGCAAAGATCTTTTGACAGGTGTAGTCTCAGCAAGCTCTTTTTTTAAGCAGCACTCATGGACAACCATGGACCCGTATAAGGGGCAACCTGAATGAGGAAGTGGTTGGCCCACTCTCGCTTTCAAGCCAGTGCACTTGCTCAGCAAGAGCAAGTCATGGTGGAGAAGCTAGCATCCCAATTTCCACAAAGCAGCCACTACCGCGAGGATCTCGAGCCCGGTACTCAGGCTGCCTTCCAGTCCAGCCATGGAAGTCATTTGATGCCAGGCGTTTTGAGTGCCCGCAAGAAGCGGAATGTAGGAACAATGGGACGGGGGGGCTGCGAGCTGAGAGACAGAGACATGAGGCTGCCGCTTTGGGTGGGCGACTACTGCATGCCGGATGAGGTGAGGATCTCAAGGCGTCTACTCACCCTTTCCTTTTAAGGCATTTGGCACCTCCGTGAGAGTCACGCGTGAAAACACATGGCAAAGGGACTGGACGTTCCAAGAGGCTTCGCTACATGAGTGAACTCCCTAGAAGTGTCAAAACCCTCTTTGGGGGAGTTTGCCCCCAAACGGGGTCAAGAGCCAGACGCTCGTTTCTTTTGGCTCCACTTGTCTGAGTCCCACTCCGCAGCAAGAGAACGCCTTGGGCAACTGCTTTGCCTGGCGCTCAGCTAGTTGCGAGAGGAAGCACTCAGGGAACCCCTGGTTTTGGCAAATTCCCACACCCTCGGAAGACAGGCAAACGCAATACATGAGGTTGACGGCGTTGTGCCGTCGCTTGAGGCATGCCGGAGGAGGCTTTGAGTCAGGCGGGAGTCCGATCCCGTGCAACGCGGAAGGGATCGAGCCAGCAGCTTGTGGTCACTCCCGTTTGAACTGCTCTCGCGTGGCTCCAGCTACTCTTAGCACTGAATTGCCAGGCTCCTGAGCATTTGGATGAGCACATCATCTTCACAGCCAAGCATGCGGGCACATACAGCGACTCGTCTGCAAGGAGGTGTTCCAGGCTTGAGTAAGCTGTTTCGGAGAACTTGCCCAAAACTCTCGAAACGGCTACCTGTTCCAAAATCATGTGCCAGATGCATCAAGGTTGGGCTTCCAACTAAAGTGCACTGGAAGAGGTATGCCTCCAAACGCCAGATGAGTCATCCAGGTTCAGCCAGTCTCCAGAGACCGGATGCAGAGACTCAAGTCAATGGGTTCCTTTCGATTCTGCCGCTCAGGCACCGAGGTATATACCCGTATGGAACGGACCCTGGAGTGTTCTTGATGGGCGCATTGAACCCATTGGATTAGAAGGAAGAAAGGCCACTCACCCACAGCCTCCTGTTCATATCCGATGTTCTTTTTGAACCTTTGGTGCCATTTTGGAGCGACCATTGACTCAACGCCGGCTCTCCACGCAATCCGAAAAGTGGAAATCAGGTGCGAAGGAGCTGGAGAAGCCTGCAGCGGCACCTGCCAAGCCGCAGCAGAAGGCGCGCTGTTGGCCTGGCCAAAAGCAGTGAGGCAGACATGCAGGGTGACCTGCCGCTCCCTTTGCCAAAACCGCGAACTAAGGCGTTTGGCAACAAGCAAGGGAACAAAGGAGGTAGGTCCTCCTCGGTTCCCTTGGTCGTTTTTAAACCCAGTGAATGTCGAGTGCAGAAGTGCCAGGCTCCGCTGGCTGTTTGCAGGCTGCCCAGTCCGGAGTCACCTTGGGATAGAGTGTGTGTCCAAGTACCAAAACAAAGTCCGCCCCGTCCCACCACCCCCCCCCAAAAAAAAAAATGAAGAGAAAGCTGAGTGTCCCTTTAGATTGCTTGGACACCAGCCCAAAAGGCGTCCCCAAGAAGCAAGCCCCCAGATCTTGGGTAGGCGATGAGCCAGTGAAGTCAACATGTGCCTGCGTTCGCATGAAGCCTTCTGCGATCAATGCTGCACCTCTCTCTCTCTCTCCTGTGTCGCAGATCGCATAGGCCCGTTTAAGCCGGAGGGGGGGGGGGGGGGGCGAGCATTCTGCCCGCTCCCGATAGCTCCCGACGAATTTCCAGTTCGCCAAGGCCTGGGCTTGGTGGTGCTCCTGGTGGCAGTGGCCATCCCAAGGCTCCTGTGAAGTCGGGCGCTATGAGAAGGGCTCCCACAGCCATGGCTACAGCCATGGAATGGCAGGAGCTCAAACGAAAACAGGGATCCAAATGTCAACAATGGAATACTGGCAATCAAGCCATTGCTTCTTGCCTGCCAAGGTCGCCTTCTGTGCAGCTGCGTGGTGTGCGACAAAAATGAGCAACTGCTTGTGTGGGCGGATTGCTTTGAGTGTCTCCAACTAAGCTGGCTACACCAGCCGCTGGCGCGCTTTGCGGCATCACATTCATATGCAATACCATAGGTATGCATATAAGATAGTATGGTGCATTCCCAGAACAACTCTATCAGAATCAACTGACAACCGAGGCCGGGACGCAGATGCTAAGGGACTCAGCATGCAGACACAAACCAGTGTTTTCACACTCAACAACACCCGAGAGACACAGGTCTCAAACTAGTACTGCACCCCAAGTGGCTTCGACGAGTGATAACGTGGGAATCAAAGAGCCAAACAAGCCCACATCACAACCAGGACCGACAATGAAGGGGGCGCATAATCGCAATACATCGCGATTGGCACAGGCTGGCTTTTGCGCTTCAAACAACTGAACGCATTTGCAGGCGTCTTAATGAAATCCAAAACGTCGGTCCGCAAAGCTTTGGGCCACAAAGGGCAATTGGAGGAAGATCTGCGCTTGACAAGGAAGATATGTGCCATCTGAACGCTGGATGAGCATCGCTGGCAGACATTTTGTTGTGAGGCAGGCAATCGTCAATCCTTTTGACAGACTCAGACAGATGAATGACATGAATTCATGTACATGAGAAGCTAGTTGTAGTTCTGCAAGCACTTGCATTGACAAGTCCACTGCTGGACATCATTTGCCGCGTTCCTGGACGCAACTTGCAGGCTTGCCCCAAGCCGATCGGCGATCGCAGCCACGGTGCTTCAGAGTCGCACGCCGCGCCAACAGAGCACAGGCGCGGTGGTTCTTTTCAAATTGAAAAAGGCCGCAACAAGTTGCCCTCCCCAAAGCGCAAGCAACTGCCAGAAATCCCCACTGGCCTTCCCAGCCGGTTCCATGCTGCGATGTTTGTCAAATGTTGGACCAGGAATTCGACCATCGCTCATGGCCACGGCTCAACACGGTAAGATCCCTTGATGGCAGCATCGAATTGTTTCAGCCACACCAATGGCCATCAGCGCATGGCATGTATAGCCCACGTGTCCAACAGCAAAGTAATTACAAGGAGTATGAGTTGTTTGGTTGGTTGTTGTGCATATGGAGGGGCCAAAATACATGATGTGTTGATCGACATGAGGTGGTATTGTCACTAGTCGGATGCGATGGGGAGCATGAAGATCAGCGTGGAGAGGAATGTTTGGAGTTTTGCTTGTCACTCAAGTGCCGGGGATTGATTTGTCCCTGCGGTGGGTGGTGACCACAGCCTCGCAGGTCTGCAACATGATGCAGCTCCGCTGCTCTTTGGCGCAGATCTTAGTTTTGAATTGCCGCCGGCCTCGTCATGTCCAAGCGGCGCAATACAAAAAGTCCCACCTCAAATCACTAGTTCCAGTGGCGACCCGTTTGGAAATGTCTTTGGGCCCCCCTCCTTTTGGTTGGTATAAAGGGCAGACCAAAAGGGGGCCAACCATTTTGGGGTCCTCTAATTTTGAGACAAGTCCATTTCCGGCAAGATCATCCAAGATCCCTTGAGGGAAGTGGAACTTGTGCAAAAGTCGCCCAATGCATTAAGTCAAGAATTAAGTGGTAAAAGGCCTTTAGCGTCATCGTGATTGGCTTTCAGGGTGTTCCCAGATGAGTTCCTAGCTTTCAGACACAGCCATGAGAATAGCTGGAAATGTGCCAATGTAAGTACGGGCCAACCAGAACTCAAGGGTAGAGCTCATGCAGGTGGACATGGCTTTCCATCATGCCCCTTCTGGCGGTTGATTGGCCCATTTACGCTGTTGTATGGCTTGTATAAATCCTTCTTGCTGACTTTTGCGGAAAGAGCCGTGACAACTTCCCAGTTGGGTGTGTGTTTGCTTGCTGGCTGGCTTGTTTGTTGCAGGCCAAAGTATCCCAACCTTGGGTGGTTGCATATCACCCATTTGAAGACGCGCCCATGATATCTCAGCTGGGCCACACCTGGTGGGGTCCAACAGTTTTTGACTACATAGGTGTCATTTGAGGTCAGTTTGGTTGAAACTAGATTGATTCCACTCTGTCTGTTTTTGCGTGCTTATCATCTGGAAAGCGCCGATGTTCAAAAGATCAGTTTGGAGTGAGTGTCGAATGTTTGCTACGTGCGGTGTCACTTCTGTCAGTTTCAATGACGACTGAGGTGAAGGCCTATGGCCCGGCTTGGAGATTGTCCGCGCCCCTAGGCCCGTCGCGAGCGACTGGACCAAAAAGCAGCCGAATGCCGGGGTTCCTTGAGAAAGGTTGGGCTTTCTGTGCCAAATTGGAATTCCTCGGCTGCAATGTGGAAAACCCCAAAAAGAAGCCATTTCCACTTTTGAGGGTGTTTGATTGGGGACACCCCATATACATGATGGTGTGTCAAAATTTGAGTTTATCTCCGTTGTGTCCGCTTACGAGAGCATCCGCAGGTTTGACACATGTGCACATGAAGCACGCTCTCGGCAAGTGCTGTCATGTGTGATGGTAAAGCCAAATGTGTGTTTGTTCATTTGGTTGGAAAGATCCGTGGAGGAATTATTTGCTGCAGATTAATGAGTCACAGATGGGAAGTCAATGCTTGAAACGCAATCCTAGCGGATACGACATGGAGAGTCTTGCAGGTTTGAAGCGGTCATTCTCAACCTCCAGCAAGGCCGGCGGAATGTTGCTATTTGTCTGAAATTTGTCTTACAAAGAGATAGATGTCCATGGTGGGTATAGGTGTAGTGGCCCCGTTGGTCCATGACGTGGGCAAGCGTGACATTTCGGAGGGGTCCCTAGTTTTGAAGCTCAGGTTCCTTTGAGTGTGGCATGGGAAGTGAGGCAGGGAGAATTTGGATGGTGGCCATGCTCAGACAAACAGGACACCAAGAGGAAGAAAGACCATTTCAAAGTCACGCTCCACTCAACGGCTTTTGGAGCTCATCTCCCGCCTGTAAGCGGACTTACGTCCCACTTGTGTCTGCTAATATTCCGGGCCGCAACAGCTCAAAACGCTGTTTCCACTCGTGTTAATTTGTTCCACTCAACATCCGAAACGAGCTAAACATTTTGGAACCCAAAAAGTGACAGTGACCAAATCCTTTTCTGATGCGCCATAGACACCTGGCGCGCCCGGGATTTCTGAGTCGCAGCCCGGGCCACTTTATCTGAATTCACTGGCATGGCCAGTGAATTTGAGCTTCGGTATGCTCCTTTATTTTGATCCTACCATCTATTCGTGGGAATTTATCCGGGCGCCAAGTAGCTACGGCGCTCTTTTTGAGGGTGCCCTTTTGGAGTCAGGGAATGCAAAAGGAAGTCACCTCGTTGTAAGGGTTCCCCATTTTTGAGATAGACCCATTTTTGCCATCCTTGGCAGATTGTGAGATTGTGTTTGCCTGAAATCTCAAAATCGCCGACTCCTCTTGCTGGTGCTTTGTTGAGGGTACCCTTTTCGTGGTGGCTTCAAAGGAAACCAGAAGAAGATCCCCAGCCCTTTTCCGGCGCAGGTGGTGAAATCGCCAGAGGAGGCGGTCAAGGATGTGCCGGATGGCGCCACCTTATGCATTGGCCAGGAGCCAAGGAGCCAAGGCCCTCCATGAATGGGAGACCAAAAGCAGGTGGTTCAAAACCCCTGAAAGGAGGCGGATTGGTCAAACCAGTTTGCTACAAGTTGGGCACCCCATTGGGAGAGTGTCAAATGATCTTCCAAGATAAACGCCCCTCGATTTCAATCACCCTGCCACATGCAATCCGGATGATCAGCCAACCCTCGGTATACCTCCTTGGAGCTGCGCCTTCAGGTGGTTTTGGCCTGTGCGGCATCCCAGAAAATCTCATTGCCGCTCTGAAAGCACAGGCAGGCAAAGACAACTGTTGTGAGGGGCATGTCTCTTGAGTTGAACCTCAGGAGGTTAGTTTCCTTTTGGTCCCTGTTGGTTTCCCTGCGAACATCGAAACGGGATCCTCGTTTGGGACAGACCCAGAGGAGAGGTGTAGCCTTGCGCAAGGGCTGCGCAGTCCGAGTGCCTATGCTTGTTGCACCCGAAGGGAGGGAAGGACCTCTTTCCAACAGTCATGGAAGTGGACAGGTGGGGTGTGGCAGACTACCATCCTCTTAAAACGACCACCACACCCTCTTGGCTTCCACGATGATTGGCGACACCTGCGCATCTCCTGACCCGCAGGGCACGAAGAATTTGACTGCTTGCCTCTCAGTCTGTTGCCGGCCGCCGGGTAAGTAGCAAAGCGTTTAGGATCCTTGCAAAAATCCAGCGGCGGAAACGCACAATCATGTGTGCATGCTAGGACCCAGTTGATAGAACCAATTTAGGATCGCCAAGGTATTGCAGCCAAGTTCCATTGTGTTGTGCCGTGGCAAGAGCTCGAGCGCCGTGAAATTCTGCGGATGGCTGGGTTGTATAATAATAACGGCAGCAATCGCTCGGGTGAGCTAGAGCGGTCATTTTTTGTCTTGGCCCTGGCATCAATGTAAGCCAGCCTTGACTTTGGTATGCTTGGGCTGGTCATGGGTCATGGACCCCTTTTTCTCTCCAAAATTTGGGCAACTCATCGCTCGAACAGAGACAATTGTGATGCCTCAGGCCGTGTCAAACAATGCCGGCGTGGACGACTTTGGCTTGGGACAGTTGCTCCAGTCAAGGCGTGTCGCGCGCGTTTACATTCCTGAAGATGCGTGCAGTTGAGTACCCTGTTCACGCTGCGGCTTCTCCAATCGGTTTGCTCATCCATTGAAGGTCTGTGCATTCTCCAAGCACTAAAATCGCCATTGCTTACCGACTCTTGAGTCAGCACCCCAGGCAAATCAAGCGCATGATTTCGTCCTACGTCGGCGAGAACAAGCTCTTCGAGGTCGGATACAGTGAGAAGCTGAAGGTTGAGCACTTTCCCAACTACATTGAATGTGCATCAATGTAGACATCAAGGCACGCTCCTCATTAGCAAGTGACATTATTCACGTACTATCACAAGGCCAATTAGCACTGGCATGGAACAGTTGCACTCTGATTGCGATACTCGCAAGTTTGTGAAAAAGCTAGATGTGGAAGCACCTGCAAGTCATGAGGGCAATCTTGACTTGGAGAGTTGTACAACTTCAAACGTCATCCTCCTGGACCCCAAAGGTGCACTCACTTTGGGCAGCAGCATCTGAGCAATTTTGCCACATTGCCTTGAACGAACATCGTCGCATCGTATTTATGAGCTGTATCACTGTGCATTATTGCCTTTACTCAGTCTTTGTTGTGGCTTGCAACGACCCAAGTTGTAATTTATTGGTCCAGTCAAACGGTCAGACAAGCCGGTAAACACTGTTTACTCTCCATGGGATGGGATTAAACCGCCCAGTTGAATAGGGGAGTGACCATTCTGAAGCGGATCCTTCTTTGGTGGGAAACGCTCTATTGCCAGGTTGATCAATCCGGGATCATCGGCATTGCTCATACGTAAGTTGCGGTAGAGTCAAACTAACTGCATGCGAGGCACGTGGGTCTCACCGAACCATGTCGAGGAGCTGTACCTCAGCGGTCAGCTGGAGGTTGAATTGACACCGCAGGCAGAGGGGAGACATTGCCAGCGCTTGAGCAGTGTGAGCTGTGGACCTTTGGTTTGATCTTGACTCATGACCCTAGCTTTCCTGATTGAAGCCTCTTCGGTTGAGAATCCAGATAATTATGATTATCCTGATTGAATTCTGGCTTTCCTCATTTTCAGACCCCTGGGGCTGGGTGGGCTTCGTTGCAGGGCACCCTGGCAGAGCGCCTGCGGGCAGGCAAGCAGCTCGTTGCGCGAGGGTTCGACTGACTAATGATGCATTGGTTTCGACAGGGGGGGGCTCCCGATGTTCCGCCACGGTGCTTTGAAACGTCACCTGGGCGATGTCGAAAACAGTCTCCCTTCTTTGGGGTGCTGAAGGGAAAATGCATGAAGGCCAAGATGGGTAAGGAGTGTGCCAAAGAGAGCCATCTTGTTTGATGTAGAGGGAATCGCAATTCAGGATGTCAACCATTTGGAATAAGTGCCGTAGTCAAGCAAGTATGGATCCCGTGTTCGTATGCAACGTAAGAGGAGCCTGGAATGTGCTTGGACAGGAACTTGTGCAAGAAAATATGTGGGTATGTGTCAAAGCCAACATGAAAGGGGTGCCCTCCGAAACTCTCAAGATCGTTTGCCTTTATGGCTGCGAGTTGCAAAGAAGGCTGTGTAGGTTCAGCTTGAGGGACAAGTTTCTGCAACTCAGCGAGAGCCTTCGGACCATCTAAGCTGCGGGAAGGTGGGTAGGCATACAACACCTGAACACACTGAAAAACCAATAAGGGAGAACGCGGCAAGGATCATGAAGCTACAGCACGTTGCATCACGTTGCTTTTTCTACCCCACTGTCGGCACTCTCACCAAGTCCAAAAATCGCATGCAGTTCGCCATGAACCAAAGTCCCCATCCAAAATTGTCAGACGTGTGTACTCCCCGTTTTTGTTCATGGGACCTAAAATTCCCTCAAAGTCCTATGGAACCCAAAGGTCCCTCAAAGGAGCGTGCTTTCTAACTTGTGGCCCTCGAGGTTCCAATTTAATCCACAGATCCCAGCGAGAGATGAAGCCAGGTGGTGCTGGCATCCCGGCCTTCTTCACCCGAACTGCGGTCCTGGCATGCGACTGCGAATTGGGATCCCGGCAGAGAGGGCATTTGGGTGTGTCTTCTTTCTAGGGGATCCCCCCATTGGCGATTTTCCTTTTTGCTTAAACCACCCCAGTACTTGTAGCCTCAAAAATAGCCCATTTTGCAAGTTTCCCCAGAACCACATCCTGGAGTCAGCAAATAGGTCCGTATACCTCATGAGAGTTAGCATCATAGGACCCGACCTGACATTCATGCCGAAAACTGAACTCTGTACCCAAGTCAGAAACATTTGAACGCGAAAATCAAAGCCGAGCCAGGTGTTCTTTGCTTTGCTGGGTTACGGGTCAACATGGTATCCTTAAACGGGTGTTTCTCAAAATTATGGCCTTTCTCAAAATTATGGCCCCCTCCGGGAACTTTGCCTATGTTGAGAAATGCCTAAATGGAAGATGATGGTTTCATTGATGTTTGATTCATCGCCTACTGACCACAGAGCTGTTTCCAGCTTCGCCGTCACTTTGCAGCGACATGACACCATGGGGGAAGCCGGACAGGCGGAGCGATGTTCAAGGGGGGCAAGTATGAAGAAAGCCTTAAAGGCACATGGCTTCAGAAAGGGGAAACGGAGCAATTTGTGAAGTCGCAAAGGGAGAAAATTGTCCTTTGGGGACGAAACATGGAGGGTACTTGAAAGCACAACCAATACGCAACCTCGCGTGAGCCTGGTTTGGCCATTTCACCAGAATCGATTCGCCTTGTTTGGAGCATGTGAAGAGCTTGGCTGAGGCGGCTGCCTCAGGTTGCGCGAGTGCATGGTCCTTGATTGGCGGAGACTAGACGTGGAGTTGCATAGGTCCTACTTACGCCGGACACTTCAGAAGCCCTTTTTAGATAGTTGTAAAGGGAAACTAAAGGAGTGCCATGATCAAAAGACCTCTTGAGGTTACCAGGGATGGTCATCCTGGTAGAAAGGCTTCTTAACCGTGATTCCGAGGGAACCATAGGCCAAGCAAAGGGAGTTTCGGTGGGCTGATGGGACCTGAGACATGTCCAGCCCGTTTGCCAGGCCTATGGGACAGCCGTCCACGAAGGCAGCAACGTCATCAAGTACGGCCCCGGCGGCGCCAAGGCCCAGCGCCAGCAGCCGACAGCGCGAGTTGATCAGTAGGCAAATGGTTGGTGGACATGAATCACTACGTAAATGTCCCCGCCAAGGCTCGGCAATTAGAAAGCATGAAGTTGGCAGTGACTTTGTTTGGATGTGTCACAATGGAAACCGACTCCGTCGATATCGGCTTCAGATGTTTTGGAGGTATTGGGAATGCCCGGTTTAGGGGTGCAACACACGGCATGGTGTCCACTGGCCGGATGTGGAAATCCTTTGCAGGGAGGAGCTGTCGAGATCATGAGCGAGCCCCGGGAAGAGCGGGACTTCGATGGCAAAGGCGCATTTGGCGAGAATTTGGGATAGCTCGGTAATGTTGAAACCAGAGGAAGGACTTCGGCAAAGGTGAAGGCTTCTTTGTCGCCGGCCCTCGTTTTAGATTCACGAAGATGCAAGCCAACCAACGTACCCATGGACGGACGAACGGACAGAGGCACGGAGGGATGGGGTGGGTGGGTGGGCGGGTGGATGGATGGAATGTGTATACATATTATACATTTGCATGCTGTACTGCACGAACAGGCAGAGGTGGGCAACACACAAGCGATATCAACCAAAGCAAGCCATCAACGGACCAAGGACATCCGCAGACACATCAGCTGCGCGAGGTTCCTTGCAGAAGCAATCCATGGTAACTTAGACGCTGCAGGCTGGTTAAAAATATGGAGGAGGCTCTTTTGAGTCAACGGATTGGAGCTTTCCAGGCAAAGGATTATGAGCACCCCCGTCATGTTGGCGAACCACACCCTTCCAGTGCCAGCTCGGCAGATCCGGGCGGCGATGACGACATGGGCCATTGAGTTGATGCCTCTTTTGGTCAAGATTTCAGGATGTGCGAACCGCTGTTCTTGATGCAAAATGTGTTAAGATTTGAGGCAGGCGAGCTGTGGCTGGCACAGGCTACATCATGGAGAAGGCAATCGTTGGAGACTTTGCCTTTGTAAAGGCTTGGAAGGCAGGCACCGGCACTCTGGGATAAGGTCTGATTGCATTGTTGGGCACTTTGTGATTGTCTGTTGTGATATCACCAACATGCCGCGAGGGCGACGAGTTTGTGTGGCGCTTTGCACCAAAGGAATCTTTGCCGTGGAATGCAAGCTGACCTAGCTCGGAAACAGCGGCGGGTTGGCATGGTCACCTTGACTGCCTTGACTGGACCAGAGTCTGGATCAACCTTTACAGGTGCTAGAAATTGTTCCGGTTATTTTAGGATGGTTTTCTCTACATGTCTACATACGTTACATACGCGTGTGTGCGTGTGCGTGTGGGCGTCTAGGCGTCTAGGCGTCTAGGCGTCTAGGCGTCTAGGCGTCTAGGCGTCCAGGTGTCTAGGCGTCTAGGCGTCTAGGCGTCTAGGCGTGTAGCCGTGTAGCCGTGTAGCCGTGTAGCCGTGTCGGCGTGTGGGCGTCTGAGCGCGTGTGCGTGTGCGTGTGCGTGTGCGTGTGCGTGTGCGTGTGCGTGTGCGTGTGCGTGTGCGTGTGCGTGTGCGTGTGCGTGTGCGTGTGCGTGTGCGTGTGCGTGTGCGTGTGCGTGTGCGTGTGCGTGTGCGTGTGCGTGTGCGTGTGCGTGTGCGTGTGCGTGTGCGTGTGCGTGTGCGTGTGCGTGTGCGTGTGCGTGTGCGTGTGCGTGTGCGTGTGCGTGTGCGTGCGCGTGCGCGTGCGCGTGCGCGTGCGCGTGCGCGTGCGCGTGCGCGTGCGCGTGCGCGTGTGCGTGTGCGTGTGCGTGTGCGTGTGCGTGTGCGTGTGCGTGTGCGTGTGCGTGTGCGTGTGCGTGTGCGTGTGCGTGTGCGTGTGCGTGTGCGTGTGCGTGTGCGTGTGCGGTGCGCGTGCGCGTGCGCGTGCGTGTGCGTGTGCGTGTGCG
>CAUJNA010000841.1:52500-87500 GCA_963377175.1 Effrenium voratum
GCGTGTGGTTCCTGGCCAGTGCAGCAATAGAACCTTTCATACATATTCGTAGTTGATTCATTTGGAGGACTTGAGCCTTCAAAAATCCAGGAAGCCCAACTAGTTGTCCCATGTTCTCGTGAGCAAATCGTTTTGCCCCTTAAGATGGATCAAGGACCCCTCAGCCCTCAGCTCTAGCCGAAATCTTGTCATTGCTGTGTCCAAGAAGCCAGCTGGGTGTGAGATGTCTTGCAGAGAGCTTCCGAGCCGGTATGAGCCACGTCCAGTGATGCGATCCTCCATCAGAATCACTCGTGCCAAACAATGACGAACCTCCTGGATTGATTTGAACAGCCCAAAGCCTCATGCGCAAAGTCCCAGATACTTTCCGATTGCACGGCAGAAGCCGTGCACCGGACTTTGCAAACCCGGAGGTGTGCATTGCAGAGGTCGAGGAGATTGTTCCTTTGGGCAGCTTGAGCCCGGAGGCCGGAAATGGCAAAGACCAATTCGGGCCAAAAAAATGGTGGGAGGACCCCGCCACACGGGCAATTGCGAAGGAACCTGCGAATCGAGTGGGGAAGGATTTAGGCAACCGTGACATCGGTGTGTCCCTTTGGAAAGCTAGGCGAAAACCAAAAGAATTATCATTGCTCTGGAGTGCTGCATGCTAGAACTCTTTTGATGTGAATGAACAACGCCTCAACCATGGGTTGAGATGCTCTTGTTGAAGCCGGTGTGAAGCAGGAACACCGCCAACTAAATTCGGTGCTGCATCGGCCGTACTTGCGTTTGGGTGTGGGGTTTTGGGGCAACCAGGAAATTCATTTGCCCGGCATCTACGTGCACAGAGTTGTGCAGGGCCAGGCCGGGATCGGGCTCCATGGCACAAAGCGCTTTGAGCCGACATATGTGAGACATGGTCAAAAGACCCCTTTGCGTGGGGACTCCTCAATAGGATAGTTCGACAATCAGGATTCCTATTGAGTGACCCATGACCATAGCCCACATAGGGAGCTTTGATCTTGTCCCATAGGTGGCTGTGCTTCTTAGAGTAACCCCCTTTTTGGGGTTGCCTTAAAGGAAGCAAAGAGGAAGAAACTTATTTTGGGGTCCACCTACTTGGACACAAACCATATTGTGTTCTCATGTGTTGTGTCTGTACGGCTGTGATGAATGTCAAGGGCTACCAGAAGCGCATCGAGAAGCGGACGGTCTCCACGGGCGGTGAGATCAAGGTGGGCCGTTTATTCCCTCTCTGAAGGGGGCACCCAAAATCATCGTCCCCTCCCGAAAAGGAATCATGAGCCAAGGGAACACTGGTCGCACCTAAGCTGCCCTGGCATGGGTGACTGGCTCCCGCGGATTTCCTGAAAGGGTAGGGTGGGGCGTGCATTGCGAAATTTCTCAACGTAGTCAGGGGAACTGGGTGTAAGACGGTGTAACAGGCTAACAGGCCCTCAGCGTTGGGGAAGACCAAGCCC
Organism: Effrenium voratum; assembly: GCA_963377175.1. Lineage (NCBI taxonomy): Eukaryota > Dinophyceae > Suessiales > Symbiodiniaceae > Effrenium > Effrenium voratum. The sequence goes on from CAUJNA010000841.1 coordinate 53,964, forward strand.
TCCATGTCCCCAAGGACTCTACAGCTCAGTCAGGCACAATCAAGGCCGAAGGGAAGGTTGCCAAAGAACATGGGGTTGTTCCGAAATGTTCCGAACATATCCGGAGAATCGACTCGGTGTTCCAAAATTCGGTTGTCGAGGAAGCTCGCAGGAGGAAATGCACCAGGCAAAAGGCGGAAGGTGGTCCAGCCGGTGTTTCGCATAGGTGTGGCTGAGGCAAGTTGCTGGAACTTACAAAGCAGATGCGTGTGTGTTTTCCCTTGCACATGGCATGTGTCCGGCTAAGAAACATCTTGCATTTGCAAGGTCTCGATGATAAGGCGTTGTTAATGTTTCCTCATTTTTGAAGATGGCTCAAAGAAAGAAGTCAAGTCGTTCATACTTCATCACGATTTCACAAATGCACCTTCAGTTTGATGTTCCGGCACCTTGGTGAGAGGTTGCCATTTTCAGAAAGTGTCAGACCCGCTCCAAGGTCCACATGAGCTTGAACAGACCTCCCGCAGGGTTTGCTACTTTGCTCTGTAAGTGGTGAGCATTTGCCTCTCCAAGGTGGACAAGCGAAGAGAGCTCATCATTAGGCGCCGGGGTCTGCGTTGCTGTCGAATCCACCTCCAAGTTAAAATCCTCTGGCTGGATCCCATGTCAGTCTCTGACAGAGCTTCGCACCCGGTGGGAAGGGCGCTCCGGCGAACCGGAATCGCATGCTGGTGACGGGCTCACGTGAAATCTGTCGCTCAGGCGCGCAGCCAAAGAGTTGAAGGATGGCATGTATGTCAACCTGGGCATCGGCATGCCCACGCTTCTTGGCGCAAGCTGGTTGTGTCGGTCGCGAGTTGCTTGGCCATGTCAGAAGCAGGTCGGGCTAAGCACGTTTGTCGTTTGAACGTTTAAACATAAACATGTGAAACACGTTTAGACTGACCTTGCTAAACATAAACGTGCAGAATCAAGGTTCGGTCAGCGCCCCATGTCAAAACACTTGTAGGAGTTTAAACAGCTCGCTGAGCTTAGTGCAAAGAGGCCAGACTGACCGTTTCTGCATGTTTGAGCAAACCGGTCATGTGCCAGCATTGTGGTGGTGTTCAATAAACAGCACCGGCGTGTTTAAACACTTTGGGCGTTTAAACATTTTGAGGGTCACTCTGCTTTGCGCAAGGAGGACTGGCTCACGATTTTCAGCATGTTTGAGCAGACCAGAGACGGATCCTGGGTGTTTAAACAGTCCCCATGCTTAAACATGTTTTTGGTGTTTAAACGGCCTGTTTCTGCGTCTGGTTCAAACATTGACATTTGTTTGTTCAATCGTTTAGAGCGTCCGCGTCGTTTGAACTGTTTAAACACAACATTTCACCTGCCCAGCTGTGGTTAGAAGACGCCCTCCGGTCTGATGAAGTGCCAAAGAAGTGGAGTTCCCCACATTGGCTTTGGATCCTTTCAGTCTGTAAGTTGAGAGCCATCCGTGGCGCCCGCGCCGCACCGCCTGTTCAGGCATGAGGGAGCTGTTCCAAGTGGCCTGATTTATCAGCGGGAAGGGCTGCAAGATCACAGGCCACCAGCAAATCAGGACAGGTTGAAACTCTTCCTTTCCTTTGTCCTTTGTGCAGGCTTTTCCGGCTTTTTCTGCCTGAGCACCAGAAATGAACCTGGATGAGCCCAGCCTGGCAGTCGCCAGAATGGAACTTGGGGGAGTCCAAGACGATATTGCGCGGACCATTTTTTGTGAGCGGGTCCGTGAGCGGCCAAAGGCTTGTCAGCAACTACCTGGAGCCCGGAGCCGGGAGCTTATGAGGCGTTGCTCCATCCAAACCTGAACGGGGAAAAAAAATAATTCGGATTCTTTTGGTGTTCGTTGGTTTCCGTTTAGGGGCCAAATGTCTAACCCTTGTGCCTGGGTCATTGGAGCAACCCTGTGCATGGCCAAGTGTCCGTGCTACAAGCACTTTACATGCAAAGCTGCTGCTATCATTAAGTTCGCATTCCTTCAGCAATTTGGGGCCTGGGCCGGCTCCAGTGGAAATCAGTCCTGATTGTACTTCAGATTGATTCAAAAGACCAAGCTCTACAGGGTGCTCATCCCAATCCGCTGCCTACTGCAGCTCCGGGCAATGCATGTGAGAGTCGCTTGTTCCCAGCAAGTTGGCGCGTAGCGGCCGCTTCTCGGAGAAATCTCAATGCTTTCTGGGTTCAAGGCTATGATCTTTCCACAGCTTGGGATTTTGAGAGTGGTCAGGTCAAGCATTTCCATTGGAACCCGGTCCTGGCTATTGGAACATTGCTTGCTCAACTTAGCCGTTTTACACATCTTGTCTGTTTCTCGCTTTAACTTTTTGACAAACACAGGTGGCAAACGTGGTTTTAGGGCTAGCTAGCTTTCGTTGAAACACCTCTCAAGTGATCATTGTTCCCACTGTTCCACTGTGTTCGGTGCGGGAAATCCATCACGGAGCAAAAAGAGAACTGGACTTGCTCCACTCGCAAACTAAACTGCGGGGTTCACAGAAGCAGACACTCTTTTTAGGTTGACGCGTTTCGTTGTCGCTTTGGTGCCCGCTTTCAAGGACGACAGAACCACAGTTGGGCCAACCCCTGTTGAAACATGTTCAAACACCTATTGTGCAAACCACCTCTTTGACATCCCCCTGTAACAAATTTTGCCCACAGCCTAAAGCGAGCACAGGTGCGGATCGAGCTGCAGAGCGAGAACGGGCTGCTGGGCATTGGACCATATCCGAAAGAGAGTGAGGCTGCATCGCGGAGTGTGTTCGCAGAACTTCTGTGTGTGAATGTGTGTGTATGTTGTTGTTTTTGAGGGTACCCTTCGCAGGTTGCTAAAAAGGGAAACCAAAAGCAAAGCGACCGTTTTGGGGGTCCCCCTATTTTGAGAAATCGCCACATTGTTTTTTTTTTCCCCGAGTTACATCCCCAAGAGACAAGTATTGGGAGTCATGAATCTGAATCCGTTTTCTAAGGGTTCCCAATAACTCTACTTGCCCTTGCCATATGGGTGGTCAAACCTCCTGGTCAGGAACCTCATTTTTGGGAGCGTCCACTTGCGCAGGTGGACCCTGACGTCATCAACGCGGGCAAGGCCGCCTGCCAAAGCGGTCGAAATGCGCTCCTTTTTTGGGGGCGGGGGGAGGGGGGTGTTTTAATTAATGGGCACCCCCGTGACTTAAGACCCGCACAGTGCCGACAAAAACTGTCCATGTTTGCGAGCTCTCTTCCTGTTTTGGGGGTTGTTTTTAACTAAAACTAGGGGGAACCCCGGTTCGGAGGAAAGCGGTCTGTCAGGGACCTCCAGTCAGGTTCCATGCTGAAGGCAGAAACGAGGAGATCAACCATTTTGGGCTCCCTATTTTGAGAAGCACTCAAATGTGCCATGGTGAAATCAACAAGCTTGCAAAAGCTTGGGGGCTGCTAGGGAGCCTTTGAGTGGAGGTCGGACACTTGGAGCAGACGAGGGATGGTTAGGGAGCCTGTCATGTGATGTTTGGAATTCATGGTGCATGGGTCGTTCTACAGGTTCCAACAACGTTCCGAATGTTCGAGCGATATTTCTCGGTTGTATTTTTTCGTGTGTTTTGTTCCGTGCGCCCAAGAAGGCAGCTGAACGGGCTCAAGCTTTTGTGTCAGACTGGTTGAGTCGTGAAGGGGCAGCATGGGGGAATCGAATTGGTTGGTGCCCATGATTCCTCATGTGGAAGATGTTCAGGGAATCAACTATGGCGAGGCAGGATCACTTCCACACCAGACACCTTGATTAGTTAGAGCCTGATCGCTTGTGGACCTCTTTTTGAAGTCTTACTCGACGTGTTTGCTGCAAGCAGGACCTTCAGGTTCTATGTCCATTGCAGGAGACCGTCACCATGCTGCCGGGCTCCTCTTTGTTCTCCTCCTCTGAGTCCTTTGGTATGATCCGGGGGCCGGCTCCTCAGTCAGGAGTGGGGGCATATGGGTGTGTGTGTGTTTTGCTGGAGGCTACCTATGTGGCCTTCATGGAAAGCCAAAGGCAAAGGACCCATTTTGAGGGCGCCCATGTATAGAAGCAGACCCACATGATAGGGGAATGTGTCATGCTTGCAAGTTTGAGGTGAATGTGTGTGGCTCGGGTGAGAGTTCGGCTGTGGGCAGAAGTTGGATAGAGACACCTCTACATAAACAGCACCCGCTTCTGCAATAAGCAGCTTGTGACCTGCCAAGGATTTTTCCTAGTTGTCTAGCCCGCCATGTAACACCCCCTTTGTGTACAAGAATGACACACGGCACAAACGCTTGTTGTTTGCACGGGATGACCACCACCTCAACTCTCCGAGGGCGCATGCGGGGTGCACGATGGTTGCGTATCCACGTTCGAAAAGAGATCTGGACAAAGCCCGCTTCCAGGTTGGACACGGGCACGGAATCGAGCGCCACCTAACATGTGGTGAACTTTGATATATTCCCCTGCTAATACATGAACCCTAAGAATACACAGGTCAACATATATATATATATATACATTATCCTGAACCCCAAGTTTCAAAGTGCTGAATTATGTTTTGGCAATACTAAGCCAATTTCTATGCTCCCAGATTTCCCGCCGACCCCAACTCCAGTCGTATTAGGGGGCTTCCCGACGGCTCCCCCAAGGCAGTTAATACTCCAATTGTAACTTCAAGCTTGAAATTGTCATTCTATGTTGTAAATGTTGCCACATTCAAGCTGTAATTTCAAGCTGAATTCTATGTTTGCCCTTGTAAATGTGTTTTAGTATCCAGCAAAGTGCCTCCAACGATTCCTTTACATTCCTTACTCGCAATTACGACTTTAACGGTATGTTGTGCCCAGCGTGAAAGAAAGCATTTGGACGACGACCGAAGCGCAAAGCGTTAAGCTTGTGAGTGGTGCGGCGATATCTGAAAAAGAATAACTACCATGTGTGCGTGTGTGTGTGTGTGGTGCGTTTGCATCCGTTTCTTGACTACCATCATTGTATTCGTCAAAGGCGCTGTACCTCTCAACAGTCCATTCCACTTCTGAGTCTTGTAGCGTGGCTGTTGCCCCGTTGCCCTCCTTGTGAAGGCAAGAATACTGGCAACCTTCGCGTATATATTCATGGCAAGCAAGATTCAGGTGGCAAGAGATTTAACCATCCAGACGAATTGCAGCCTCGTGCATCAGTCAAACGGTGAGTTTACAGACCTGGTTGTGGAGTAGTCTTTGATTGTTTTTGGGTCTGAGCATGTTGCCAAATCGCTGAGTATATTTTTGAGACCTGCTTGCAAAACAACTTAGTCGCCTCTGCGCTGGGCTGAACTGCAGCAGCCTGACACGCAACCAATGATGATGGGAGTAATTTTGGAAATCCATGCAGTTCTCAAGAGCCGTGTCTTTATGTCGGCGAGTTGCGCATTCATGACAGTTGACAGGGTGCATTGGAATCCCGTCATTTACAAGTGGCAATTTGTCCACTTCCATCTTGAAAGGTTCTCGTCCAAGTCATTCTTTGGTCGGTGAATTGTCAGCATGAGCAACATACAAGATTTCTGGGGTGTCGGTCGCATTATTCTCGCTTACTCACATGGTGGATGCGGGTCATTTCCACACCATCCACGGAGTTGCTAAAAATGGATAGTTGCCACATGGACCGGGAGGCTGCTCTATGCCACAAAAGGTCCATGGTGGTATGCTCCCTTTGCTTGCTGGTGCTCAGTAGGGAATGAGGGAATGAACCCAGCGGTCCCATCAAAGGAAACCACTAGTTGGATGGGTTTATAGGGCCTACAGGGGTCATGAGTCGAGCCATTTCTCATTCCCTTTTGTCACCGATCGCAAGTTCAGTGTCTTGTCAAGCCGCACGCCGCGCATGAGGTCCAAGGTGGATGTCACCATCCTGGGCGCCATGGAGGCGAAAAACATCGCATGGGTGGAGCGGATGTGACGTCCGAAAGGAGTCGAAAGGTCGGAGCTGTTTGCTCTGGCTCTGACAGTGTTTTTTTCTTTTTTAAGAAAAAATAGAAAGGTTTTGGAGATGTTGGTTCAAGTGCAAGTGAAGAGTCTGAGCTTCAACAGGCAAGTTGGTCAGCATGCATGCCGGCGCCTAAGGAGACTTGTGCAAGCCAGCATTAGCGGCAAGCCCGGAGGAAGAAGCCGGGCCGGACTTAGCGTCCAAAAGCGGATCCGTTTCAGATCGAATCTTTGCTTCGGTTCCCCTTTTTTGGTTAGTTTTAAGGAGCATTGAAAGGAAAACCACCGTCTTTGGTGGTCCCTAGTTTGAGACAAACCTGGTCCCTACATCGATATCGGTGACGTTTGATGCGCCGCAGCTGAACATGTTTTGCCAGGTGGCGGCTAACGGGGACCTCGCCAACTGGATCATTCCTGGGAAGATGGTGAAGGCAACAAACCCCCTTGTGTCCACCAACATGGAACCCACCAGAGGGTCTTTGAGAGGAGCGTGGTCTTCCAGGAACACCCAGTCAGGTTCCATCTTTTTTGGTTGACAGAGTAGGGGCCAAATATTTGCACGCATGTGCATCCCATGATCAGGATGCAATATGGTTGAATAGCACACAACAACAATCTTCAAACTATTTAGGCTCTTGTTGAATCCTTTTTGGCCCAGCTCAGGCAAGTTTTGCTAAGTTTCACCTGCATGGCCCAATCTCTTCCGAGTGCCAACAAACCTTAGAATAGCCCATGCTGAACACAGATCCAGAATCCATGAAGTGATGAATTTGGGGGGAGACTTGCCACGATCTGTAAAGATTAGCTTCAGCTTGAGGCATGTGCGTCAGCTCAGAGCTGTCGTCAACCTGGCCGTGATCCGTTTTCTGTTACCTCTCGCACGAAGAGCTGCATTTGCCAGGTTAAGTATCGCTTTAGCACACTTACCAAGCCTCTCAACTGTTTGTGTTCCTGACACCTGAATTGTTAACCCCTGACATCCTGAATGAGGTAGAGGCCAGAAGGTAAAATATTCTGCTTATTTGCTCAGTGGCCCCTGGCCTCTGTATATGTTGCATCTTGGACCCATCCCATTTTGATCAAGCCCACGGCCAGGGCATGGGTGGGGCTATGGACCTGGTCGCCGCGGATGCCAAGGTCTTGGTGGCATGAACCCCAGGCGATCGCAGCGAGAGGCATGGCGTGATTCCTCTAATGATTGCTCCATTTAATGCCCACTTGTGCTGAAAATTGTATCCCTACTGGAGGATTAGTGTCCTCTTCAAGGGACCCTTGAGGGTTGTAGGTCCCTTGGGTGTCTTGGGAGTTTCCATGCTCGTCTGACGAAGTCGGTTTTTTTCATGGGCTTTAGGAATGGACGAAACCTGAGACTGAAAAGACAGCTTTGGCACTCGGTCGCAAAGTTAAACCCGTGAACCTCATAAACTATATTTGCGAGCAACGGCGAGGGAACATCCCTGTCGCGCCCATTGTGTGAGGTGGCTGTAAGACCTTTTCTGCATTTGCGGTGAAGTTTCAAGATGGTGGGCGCATTCGACGATGTTATTATAGTGTTGACTGCGGATATGTCACAATTCTGCAAGTTGTTGCATCATCTCTTCGCTGATGGGTGCCTCGGTCTGGTAGCTTTCGCAGCTTCCCCCGCCCCCAGAAGCACTTGTTTTTGCTGATGATGCTTGCTGCTTAAAGCCAAAGAAGTCAAAGTACCTCTAGTTTTGCTGGCGTGCGCTTGCTAGACTGGGGCCACCAGACACCTGCATTCTTTGCGATTGAGGCGCAGAACCACCCTCCTTTCCAGCAACTTGACACCTGACGGAGCGTCACTTCGGGATGAATTTGATCTTTATGTTGCTGGGAGACAGCGCGCTTAGGCGGAGAAACCTGACGGACTGCTTTGTACTTGAGGTCATGGAGCATGTGGCGAAGGGCAACAAGCACAAGCTCAAGAAGAGTGCTCCCTGCATGTGGTTGGTTCTTCCAAAGATCCGTACAGGTATCGTATTAGAGTCATGGGCATCAGATTCATGTCTACTTGAGCACAGCGCCCTGGTTGCCTCCAAGCCAGACCTTTGTTTCTTTTCTAAAAGGACTGCTAGGAGCAAGAAATGTCTGATTTGGTCGTCACAGCATCTTGAGGGGGTCTTGAAGGCGCCAATCCACGCAGACTCAAGACAGCACAAACGGTTTGGCAAGGGCCACGCAGTGGTCACAGGGCCTGCTTGATCCAAGCAAGGTCATCATCACGCACGAGATGAGAAAGGGATCGAACATCCTTTGAGAATGTCTCAAAATTGTCGCATCCAAAAAAGCTGTCCATTGTGGCTTGTTTCCAAGAGAGAACAAAGAACCTTCACTTGCCCAAAGCCGATCTTTTGGGACCTTTTGGTCCCGGAAGGTTAGGTTTACCGGTTATTTGCGAGTCCTTGCAAGTCACCAGGAAACGCCGAGAAAATCTCAGCCAATTGTCTCACAGGCTGTCAGCTGCCTCTCACCGGCAAGAGGGCCAGGGCCGCAGAGCAAAAGAAGTGCCGGGCACTTCTAATCAAACACGAGGTTCACGTAGAAGGGACACTCACCAGAAAAATCGCTACAGCCGCCCTGGAAGTCACATGGAGCTTTGATCTCTGGCATCTGGGGCTTGGAAACTAAAATCCCTCTCGAAACATGGCCCTTCCCAGGAGAAACCTGAATGCCGTTATGGTGACCAAACCTGTCTAAGAACTCCATGTTCCATGGACATCAGGGTGTTGGATAGCCTCCAAATCACTGGCCGATTCCAAGTCGTGCGCCCGGATTCCCCACGCCACCCCCTACTCTTCTGAACAGGGAACTTCTTTCTTTGTTCAGCTCAGCGATCGACCCCGAGTCGACCAGTGACCCAAGGTCAATACAGAGCTGCCTTTTTTAGTTTGTGAATGGGTAGGCAAGCTTCAAGACTCTCTGGCCAGAAGCCGTTAGCCATTGCTATGGTCATTTGACTGGACCTTGTGCCGGTCCACGTGGTAGTTGCGGTACTCTGGTTGATTGTGGGGCAAGTTGCCCTGCTCAAGCCTGGTTTTCGCTGACATCTTGCTTGATTGTTATGGGACAAGTTGCACTCAAGCCTACTCGCTGACATGCTGGAGGTTTGATTCGCAGGTGGTGGACCGCTGTGTGACGGATATGGGTGTCTTTGACTTTGTCACCACCGGACCTGAGGTCCGGGCCTTGGGGGCTTTGAGGGGTTGCGGGGTGGGCAAGTTGCGTGGAGCGGTCTGGGGCGTTGAAGTGGATTGAGGCTTGGTTTGGGAGTTGGTGTGGTGTTGTGGATGGTTCGACCTGGCAAGCTGTTTGTTGATTGACGAAAAAGGTTTTTCTAGGTGCCTGGTCAGCACTACGTCGAGTGCAGTGCAGGCCCCTCCTACCTTGATCGAGATCGCCCCAGGCTGGGTTTCTGGGTTTCTGCAAGATGTGCAGCCGGAAAAGGGTACGTAATCCGACAGGATGCGCGCGCAGCATCAAAGCAGGGTTGCAGTGTTTGTTTGAGGTGGGAACAGCGTGCACGACTCTAGGAATGCATGGACATGTTGCAACTGAACATGCGACAAGGGGATATGTGTTGACCAATGCTGGCATCTGGAGTGTGTCAAACTTTGACACTCTCTCGCACTGGGACAAGAACTTTGTACATGTTTGATGCTCAGTTGCCGACATTAAGTTCATCATGATGCGTCTCATCAGATTGTGGGCTGTTGCATTGACAACAAGACGAATCATTAAGCGCCCCAAGTAGCTGCCATCCTCTAGCATGGCGTGAATGACAGTAACAGTCCATGCGGAATGCAAACTAAAAAACTGCGATATCATATACGCATTCGATGTGAAACACAGTGATGCAGTGTCTTGGCAGATTACTTTTGACAGCACGATCCCACTATGTTTGTTCCTTGCTTTTGTGTGTGTGTGTGCGTGTGTATTGGGTGTCACGTTCGTTCAATGACTTAGGAGCCGGATGTATAATTGACTTCAACCATTCCACATCATGATGCTTCTCATGTTGAACTGATCGGCCGAACAGGCAAAAACCGTTTGCATACATGTCGTTTGTACCCAAGTGTCCTGAGCTTAGCTCCACTGTGTGCCGTGTTCAGAAGATTGCCTGGGGTCAATGTGAATCGTCATCAATCCGTTTGTGCGGCATGTCTCATATATATATATATATATGGGTTTGTCTTTCTTTGTTCTGTTGAGTTGCTTCAAAAGGCAGAAGGTGAGACCTCCCCGAATCATACCCCCGAATCATACCCCGAATCATACCCCTTAAAACGCTTTTCTTCTGCCATTTGTGTTGTTTGATGCCTCCACAACCACCACCACCAGCGCTACCTACTACTAATACTGCTACTACTGCTACTACTGCCACTACTACTACTACTACTACTACTACTACTACTACTACTACTACTACTACTACTACTACTAGCCACCACCACCACCACCACTACTATTACTACTACCCACCACCACCACCACCACCACTACTATTACTACCACCACCACTACTACTACCACTGCTACTACCGCTACTACCGCTACTACTGCTACTACTACTACCACTACTACCACCACCACCACCACCACCACTACTACTACTACCATCACCACCACTACCACCACCACTACCACCACCACTACCACTACCACTACAGCTGCTGCTACTACTACTACTACTACTACTACTACTACTGCTTCTACTTCTTCTTCTGCTGCTACCCGTACTACTACTACTACTACTACAACTACTACGAATAGTACGACTACTACCTTTACTGCTACTACTACTACCACCACTACTACTACTACATTCATCATTCTGAGTTTGTAATCAGATCCGCTTTGCAACTAGCCGAACCATACCCGCGAATCATACCTGAGTCATACCCGGACAATGAGCTTCCCTTGCCAAGGCTAGTGCCAAGTCCATCACAAAGCTTCTGCACCGCTACAGCCGCTGCTGCTTCTGCTTCAACAACAACAACAACCACTACTGCTACCTACTGCAAGTGCTACTACTATTGCTACTGTACTACTGCCGCTTCTACTACTGCTTCTGCTGCTCCTGCTACTACTACTACAACTCCTGTGCTCCTACTCATCTACTACTACGACTACTACTATCCTTACAACGTGCACGGAAGCTAAGCAGACATCAACTGCTAAGCTACCATTGTTGTTAGCATTAAACTTGCTGTTGCTACAACCGCTGCTGCCCACCACCACCTGCTGCTGCTACTACTACTACTACTACTTCTTCTTCTATTACCGTTCTTATTCCTTTGGCCTACCTGCCCGATGGCCAGACACAACGCTGGACGCGGTGAAGGAGGCTACAGGCTTCGACTTCAAGGTCGCGGAGCCTCTGAAGACTATGAGCCTCGGCAAGGGAACCCGTCGTGCTTTTCCTCGGCTCGGAAATTACCAGTGTTGCCTTGGCCGAAAGAGAAAACCAACGGGAAACCACATGTTGTTTTGATCTTGTTGTTTTTGTTTTTGTCTTGCGTGTTTTGTTTTTTGTTTTTTGTTTTTTTTTGGGGGGGGCGTCCCTCTATCTTGACACATTCCAAACTGCTCTCGCTTGCAAACTTTCTAGCTTGCGGCTATGGTGGATTGGCGAATCCAATTTTGTGTAGACAACCGCTGAAAGTTGTTTGGCTTGCTGTTCATGGTTCCCCCCACACACAAGACCAAGGATGTGGATGCTCCCACAATAACAGGTGATCCTCGAAATGGTTCAGCAGTGTCAAATTTGGTGAATTGATCTATTTCAGCGAGACGAATGACGAGGTTGGCCTGATGTCCCTTACTGGACGTGCTGAATGCCTGGCCATGTAGGCCGCCCAGTTCTGTTTTCAAATTCACGTGTCGGTGGGCACACTTGGTGCACGCCAACTTTGAAGTAGACTGCCACGGCCTTGTAAAAGGCTTGATGTAGAGAATAGCCCTCTCCTGGCAATTCCATCAGGCTAACCCAGGCGCGACGGAACTGAACACCTATGTGACACATTCGAGAATGGTAAAAAAATGAGTGTCTTAATAGCAATCTGCGATCCCTTTACACCACAGGGGAGCCAGCTGAGATGCTGCAGTGTCGGGAGAGTGTTAATCTCTGCCCTTTGAAGTTAAAGGTTGCGGAGTTTTGCAATTATCTGGCCCGGCCCCACGTTTTCGGTGCTTTTGTAACAGCTTGGCCATGGGGCATGGGCTCTTGAGCATGCGGGAGCTGCAGCTTCAGGCAGCTAAGCTTGCGTCGATGCGGCAAAATGCGTCACACCACGTGTGGTTCGTAGATTGTTGTGCGTAGAGTGGCATGCAGCTACGGAGACAACTTCTGCGTTTGCCCTGTCCCTGCGGCTCGAGCAGTTGCAGGCAAGGCTCCCAGAGGTTGCCTTCGTATTGCGTCACATATCAGTTCTCAGTTTAGCCGTGTTCAGCAATGTTTATGTACCTAAAAATAAAGTGGTGGCGCATCATGGATCGGAAATGCTAAACTAGGTGTTATTTAGCATGACAACCACATCACCATTTGTAGGATTTTGATTGCGTTCTATGTGATGAGCAGAGACTTCAGGCGAGGGCGCACATGACGAGCAGGGCCTTCATACAATGGGTGCTGTTTGTTTCGTTGTGGCAAACGTTTTGGAGGACGTGTGGAAGGCAAACCAAAATAACTGGTGTCCCGAAAAGCAGCCCAGAACAGCTCACAACATCTGTGATTTCTTGCGCCCTCCGCCAGATGAAGTTCCTCACCGGAGATGATACTGGCCTCATTAAATGGGTGCACGTCGAAAACCAGAAGGCCAGATTTTCCATGCTGGTCGCTACTCCCCTACAAACTAGTATGGAGCCCAAAAGCGGCGGTTCCCCAGAGTCAGGCGTTTTTTGGTGATGTAATGAAGGAGCTGGGCTGCAACATACAGAAGTGTTGACCTCTCCTTGCGCACACGAGCAACCTGCTCAGAGAATATGACACTGGCTGCCTGCAGGGAAACTATCACGGGGAAGTACACACATAGGCCGAGAGACAAGTCAATGAAGCTGTTGACGTAGAGCGCGCTTAGTCGTCTCCTCGTCCAGAACACAGTCCCTTCCCTGGTTTATTAGACCGACGTTGCTCAACCAAGACGGGATCTAAGTTTTGGACATTTGGCATTGTTACGTCCATCAAATCCATGACCTGCAAATGACCTAGGCACGCATTCATGTCACACATGTTGAAAGGAGCACATCATCCTTAATTCGAACTCTGCATGTTTGGGCCGATGAAAACACATGAGGTCTGTTCATCAATTTATAGTGGTGGCATGGTTCATTCAAAAGAAGCATGGTGGACTCACTAAAATTTCCCAATGAAACCCAGGAAACTCTCTCTTCCCATGTCCTCGCGGAGCAAGTGATTTTGACCGTACCTCACGTGAGTGCCCAGACTTCTTTTGATTTGGCGGTCATTTTGTTTTGTCCGGTCCGGTGCTTCCAGTCCGGCTGTGGCCAAGTCCGTTCCGTGGTGCAGCCTATGTTTTCTCGTTGTAATCAATGCCAAATCATCCCAACTACATGAAAGAATTATTTGCAAAAGTGTTTGCTCTTTCATGCGTGTTGTTGGGAAGGTGAGGTACTGTATGTTGTCCAGCCTACATGTGACAAGCTTGCCGTTTTGCCGCGCCCCTAGGGGGTGGGAAATCCACCAAGATACAACTGGGCGCGGATCGCGGATCAAGCCCTGCCCCAGAAAAAACAAAGGCGCCAAAAGTCACGGCGAATCGGCTCGTGCTCTTTCAAGGTTTTGGGAGCTCAGATATCGGAGGTAATCTTTCACCAGAGGTTGACATGGTGCTAAAATGAGAAGACTTGGAGCAACTTTGAGCAGTCTTCAACAAGTATAAACCTGAAGTGTTACCAAAAGGACTGTCCTTTGTCACTGGCGCGTGGACTTGTCCTTGATTATTGTGCGCGGGAATCATGTGGAATCCCCTGACGACCCGTCAATGTCCGAAAGGCCTACTTGAACTTGACATGCCGCAACATAGGGATTTGACAACATAGGGAGTGTCCCATCCCGGATCCAAAAAGCCAATAGACAGCAAAGCAGGTTCCCAATGGTGGCCACATGTTGAACATCCCGCAACGATTCAGCTGTACTAACTATACGAGCTCGCGTGGAAAACGAGCTCATGCATGATGAAAGTCCCTCAACGGTTCCTCAAAACAGGTGGGTGAAACCAGGTGTGTGAAAAGTTACTCCTCCTCAGCACGCACCCGATGTCAGGCATGGGACTGAATTTTGTCACAGCTTGGTGAATAGTGGGTGCCCAAAATGGATCCAAATGGTGGTTGGTCCAAGGGAAACCAAAGAAAACCAAAGGAAGCCCTCGTTTTAGAGGAGCCTAGTGGTAAGCGCAGGATCCCTGCCCCAGGTGGAGCGCTTCGGGGCGCGGCGCAAGGGAGAGGCTGTGCAACGCCTTTGTTGGGCCGGGCCCCCTGATGCCCCAGAGGCCAGGGCGGATGTGGACGGTGTTCACTTTGGCGTTCCCAAGCTGCAAGAAGGGTACCCTCAAAGAACACGCCCATGAAGTGCCAGGCTTTGTTGCTGTTCGTCGTTGTTTGTGGTTGTGTCGATGTGTTTGTGTGATTAGCCATGTGTTGACACGTCTCCTGGGATGTCGCGATAGTGACTGACCCATGTTCGGCTCAAGTTTGCGGGTCCGTCGCGCCTCGGATGAGCGTCGCCGGGTCCCCGCGTCGATCACCTTCGTGTCGGTGGAGAAAGAGACACCGGCCCGGGGCAGATTGATGGGGATCGCTCGTGCGGCTCATCGTCGATCAAGGTTGCGGGTATTTGCATTCTTGCTTTGGTTTTTCTCTTTGGTTGTTGTTCTCTGGTGTGCGGGAAACCCTGATCTTTGGGACCAGGGATTGGTTTGCTTTTGGGAACCTTTCTTTGTGGCTTGTTTACCCCAACTAACCCTTCGCCTGGGCACAGGCTCGTGCCCGAATCACAGTTTGTTTGGCCGGGGTGCTGTGTCTGTTTTGCAACATATATTTGATTAGCTAGGCATGTTGTTTTGGGTGCGTTTGACCCTTTGCAGCGGTCCATGTGGCTTTGTGGAGGTGTTGGCAGTGGCGGCGGCAGCGGTGATGGTGGTCGTTCTCGTTCTCATGGTCGTGGTTGTGGTTGTGGTCGTAGTTGTGGTCGTGGTTGTGGTGGTGGTGGTCGTGGTCGTGGTTGTGGCTGTTGTGCTGGTCGTTGTCGTGGTTGTGGTGGTGGTGGTCGTGGTCGTTTGTTGATCGTTTGTGGCAGTTGGGGCTCCGCCGCAGAGACTTGGCGTTCCCAAAGTCTTGCTAATCCCTAGGTTGACGTTTCCGTGTTTTGCAGTCACCAGTACAGCCACCACGAAGCAGGCAGCGCTGGGCATTGCCTATGCTTCGGGGGCACTGGAGCTGAGAGATCTCGCAGGAGCTGGGAGTCGTGAGGTTCAATGATGGGCGAAGTGGCGGCGAAGTGTTCATAAATACATCTTCGGGGCAACTGGTGTCCGCAAACCTCCCCTTATGCATCTGAGAAATGGTGGGAGAGTAATATGTTTGTGAGTATTGTGAATGGTTGATTGCTCCAAGCAACAAACAGACACTTTGCAGACGTTATTCAGAATCAGGTTTCCCTGGCTGTTTGCCTTTTCTATTCAAATCGGGGAGCTGATTGGACAACTTAAAAATGTAGCTGGCCAATGCACTCAGAACAGGACTTGGGTTTAGATCTCGAGGATGTGATATTGTCTTGGCATTTCTGATGGCTCCATGACATGTTCTGCACCTCCAGGGCGCAGCCTCAGCAGTGCATCCACTTCCCCAGAGGTGAAGTGCCTTCAGGTGCGGCATGACATGCGTCGTTTGAGGCAATCACAAGATACATTGCAGTTGCTATGTGGATTCGATATGGGAGCTTGTCAAACTGGCCGGTTCAGCCTTTGTTTGCGGACCCCCGGAGGCCGAAAAGGCCGAGGTGAAACAAACGCCTGCGGTCCATCTGCAGGCATGCAGCGCTGGGCTGCTGGCTGTATCCAGTGATGGCACTGCCAGCGTTGTGTCGGAGTGGGGCCAGGCCGATGGCGTCGGCCAGGCGTTAGGTTCTGCTGCCTTTGGGATGAGGTTGAAAAATGCAATGTCAAATCGTTGGGATTTATCGTGTGATGGGACAAGATGAGGGCAAGTCTTGCAGTTTGCGACTTGAGCTCAGGCGGATGCGTTCTCTGAGTCGGCCTTCCAAGGAGGCCAGCCTGATGTGCGCACGACAATGATGCTAAAGCATGGAGGTAGTTGAATGGAAGTAGATGAACGAGAGGGCGAGAAGGCTAGCCCCAGCGCAGGTGCCGCGGCCACCGTGGAACAGTTCCAGTTGCAGGCACCGGAAGCATTTGCCTTGAGCCCGAAACGTGCCACATATGGCAAGCACAGATATGACAAGCACGTCATATTGACAAGCAGTCAGGATAGATACCCTCCCTCCCACGTTGCCATGCCACCTGACAGAGGGTCCCTTGAAGAGGAAGTTTATCAGGTACCCTCCCGCCCTCCCGCAAATGCTAATAGTGGAAGCGAGGGTAGCAGGTGAGGTCCAAATTTGGATTTTGTTTGACTGCCCTCAAGTCAAGTGCTAGCGCATGAGACGTTGAGCCCTTCAAGCCAAAAAGCGCCAAACGTGTTCGTTCGGAAGGGGCCTGTGGCGACAGCTGCTGTGGATCCTTGCAGGCAGCCGAGTTCTTGCGTTTTCCCTCTTCCATTTACTGAAGAGTATGTGTTGTTTTTCTCTTCTGGTTTTAAAGGGAATCTATCACTGCTGGAAATATATGGTTCTAGGGGACTGAAGCAAAATGAGGCCCTTTCTTCATTGCTTCGATTCCGTGGAAAACATCAAAGCGATGTGTTTTTTCTTATCCATGGCAACCGGGGGTTTGGGAAATAGCTTGTTAGCTTCCATGGGTGAGAGTGTAGATGTGCCCGGAATAGATGTCTTTGTTTTGGAACTTACATTAGCTGTTTTTGGATGTCGTTTTGGACGTTCACATTGACCAAGCGACACAGCCAGTGAGCGAGCCGTCGTCAGAGTCCTGATATAAAAAGGAAAGAATGCGGCAATAGAATGCCATTAGCGTGGTTGGTGGCCTTTTCTTTATTTGATTTATGTCTGGGGCTAGAAACAGGGCACAGTCGAGGGCTTGGTGGTGTTTTAAATGACGTCCTCCACTGTGCACTGTTTCTAATTCACAGAAACACAAGGTCCTCGACTGAGCAGTGTTTGAGCCCTGTTTTTGCCCAACACATCAAACAGCAATGCCAGGTCTTCGAGTAACATTCAAATAGTGCCTTGCTTCAACCACACCGGAGCTGCTGTGCTTGATGCGAGGCCAAGCCTCGTGCTAGAACCCGATCATGTTAATACCCCATGGCAGGCCCTCCAGGTTTGCGTTTGGCGGCCTGGAGAACGCTCTCAGCTTAGTTTCTGGTGAGCTGTGGGAAATGCTTCAAGTTTGTTAGCGATGCGTGTGCGTGTGTACAATTTGAACTATCGCCGAATCAAAGCAGTTTGAATCGTGACATCGCATGCCCAGCTTTCCTCGGGCTTGTCATGCACTTGCATGCCTTGGATGCCTTGCAGTATGTGTTTGTGTTTGTGTGTGTGTCTCAGTTTGGATTTGTACGTGGTTGTGGGCATGCACGCTCGAGTATTCGATTTGTGACGTCTCACATGCCACTGGCTGAGGATGTCAAGATCTACGACCTCGAGCGGAAAGAGGCATCAGAGTTATGCTAAGACTGATTTGGGAGGGTCATGCAAACTCAGCAGAGCCTTTGATACCTGCTTTGATAGAAAGGGCATCTACTACCGTGCTATGCCAAGCCCACCGGCCCTTTCAAATGACTCGCAAGTTTAAAAGTGCTTGCAGATTGGGGGCAGTGTTCATCTCCTGCATGAGAAATATGGGCTGGACTAAGACAGATCATGCCCCTTAAACGTGGGGCAATTGGGTGCAATGATGTAGTATGCAGCAGCAGTTTCCGACAATTCCCCCTGCCAGCTGAACTGACAGGTGGTTTGGACGGCGAAGAACGTCCGAGAGACGCTCGAACGGGTTTGATGGGAGACGTGCTAGCTCATGATCATCCTTCCCAGCCAGTTTGGTGGGTCTGCATATGCCAAGAATTGAGGGGTCATTCATCAAAGTACACCTGACCAAACACATGATCTGCAGCAAAGATGCAGCTCAGGAACACGTTGTGCCTCCGTGTTCCGGTGCCCCACCTAGCTGTGGTCACGCCGGTCCCGGTTGCAAGTGGTCTGAGGTCAAGGTGAACACAGTCGGCTGGGCAACAAAGATGTGCCCATCAAGATCGCTGATAACGTGGAGCGCTCAGAAGGGAAGCAGAAAGCCTCCCCGAGTCCTAGAAGAAGTTTCATGAGTGCAGAGATGCGCCACGTTGGTCTCAGCCGGGCGTTGGAATCTTTTAGGTGTGGAACTGGCGATGGCAAAGTCCGCGTCTACGATGCTAATGCACAGAGAAGGCAAGGCCTTGGGCGCGTGCAGCTAGGGACCATCTGAAAGGGTCAATTTGGAACCTTGGGAGAGTCCAGCGGCACGTGATGGCTCGTGTGATTCGAACTCGGGAAGCGGATGGAAGGGGCAAAAAGCAACGGTGAAGGGGCGAGAAGGCTACCGCTAAGCCAGCACACAGTCGTGTGACACCGTTTTAATGGCTTTTGTCAATCCATCATCCACCATCAAGCTTGCCTCAGCAAAACAACCAAGCACCAGAGGCCAAACAAGGGATGCTGGGGATGCAGAAAAGACTGCTTTAGCACACGCCCCAGAATACAAATGACAAGCGAGTTTGCATCATGTGCAGTTACATCCTTCAAGACTGTTTCAACAAGCATGATTCAATGATGTTAATGGGGATGCGTTCGAGCAACTGGACCGTGCATGTACTTATGGGAAACGGGGCAAACTCGACTCTCCATGCCGACTTCGATGAAGCGTTGTTTGAAAGGAAGCAAGAAGGCAAACATGCGGGGTTTGCCCAGATTGCGAGCCCAAAATGCAGGCCCTGAAAGCCATTAGCTCAACTAAAGTCGGCAGATTTGCTTCCAGGTTGATGTTACCAGATATAGCCTGGCTTGCTGATTATACTCAGTACCGAAAAGGACCATTCCTGGAAAGCTGATTGACAGGCCGCTGTTCGAGCTGCTCATTGGCTACCTGGTTGGATCAGGCCAGACTTTTCCTGGGCATTGCAACGTTTGATGTCATCCAATTCGTGAGGGTACACGGAATGCAAAGGGTGTCAAATGAGTGCCTGCTGGCTACTGGCTGCTGGCTGCTGTTTGCTCCTGCACGTGTTGTGCGAATGTTATTGTTCAATGAAAGTGGATTTCCTTGCTGATCATTGATCTTGCATTTGCTGAACGCTTTGTTTTTTTCCACGTGTGCGTGATGATTGCGTTGTGTTCTTATTAATCCTATTATTTGTCATCCTCCTCCTCCTCCGCGTCCTCTGCTTGTTATCATCCCTCATTGTCCTCTTCCTTTTTCGAATATGTAATTCTTATTCGTAGTCTTTCTTATTTATCTTCTGATTATGCATCATACTACCGCCACTACTACGTACCGCCACTACTACTCTACTACTACTACTACTACTACTACTACTACGACTACTACTACCACCACCACCACTACTACTACCACTACTACTTCTACTTCTACTTCTACTACTGCTACTACTACTACTACTAGTACTACTACTACTACTATTACTACTACTACTACTACTACTACTACTACTACTAGCACCACTACTACTACTACTACTACTACTACTACTACTACTACTACTACTACTGGTACTACTAGTACTACTGCTATTGCTGCTACTACTGCTGCTACTACTGCTACTACTGCTGCCACTACTGCTACGCCTACTGTTTGTTCTTTGTTTTTTTCTTATTCTTCTTCTTGTTATTCTTCTTCTGCTTTTCCCCTTCTTATTCTTCTTCTTTGTTCTTCTTCTTTGTTCTTCTTCTTGTCTTTCGCCTCGTCGTCGAGAATGCGTATCATTGTTCTTTGTTGCATCTTTGGTTGCTTTAGTTGTTTGTTGTGTATTGTTGTCGCATGATATATTTGTTCGTGTTTCTGTTCCTCTCTGTGCTGGTGAGCTGTTGTTGCTTCGCTAGCCCTTTGCTCTTAGGGCCGTTGCATGTTGGCAAGTGTTGCATTGCATCGTGGCAAGGTGTTCACATTGGCGAATTCGCACGTGCTGCAGGCACCGGTGGCTGGACGGGTGCTGTGGACGACACGAAGAGGCCAGCTGCCGATTGGAATAGAAGCCAAGGAAGAGATTCCATGGCACGTGGCTCAGGCTTTCTGATTGCTTCATGGTCTGACCTGGTTTCACAGGCCGCAGATTTGCAGCAAGATAGCGCAGGTTCGCAGTGTCCCCAGCATCAAATGTGACAGCAAAAGAGCCTTATTCACCCAGCATGAACCGCCTCATGCAAGACAATGACAAGATATTGAGGTTGTGAGAGCGCGCGCGCACGCGCACACACACACACACTTTCACAAGCTCCTGATGCTGGATCCAGAAGAGAATAGTCCCGTGTGTTTTTGCTGCTACCAGGAACAATGTCATGTATGTGTGTGTGTGTGTGCTGGAATGTGGAACAGACAAACCCGGGAACATACAAGTTGCAAACCCCACAGAGCAAAACCGAGCTTTAACAAAGCCAAGAAGCAGGAGCAAACTTGAAGGAATCGAGTAGCTTCAAAGGCGGATAGCCAAAGGCACTGCCCGGTCATTTTTTGTGTCTACATTGAGAGCGCCTTATTTGGTTGTTTTGAAATGGAGAACGGGAAACCGCTGCCTGCTTCGAGTCTCGAAGCCCATTGTTCCCGCGCTTAGGTGGAGATGACTGGGCTCTCTTGATCGCTGACACCTTGGGTGTGATCCGCGAGCCCGAAGCTGAGGACACATGTTTCCCTTGAAAAACCCAGGTCTCAACACCCGGCGTCCATTTTTTCTACAAGACTCAACACCGCCAGAAAATCAGTGTTTTGCCAGAGACCAGCCAGAAGCGGAGGTGAGAGGGCGTTGGAAGAGAGCAACCTCAACAAAGTTGATCATTCCCTTATTGGTTTAGTGACGCATTCTATGTGTGCATGTGTGGCGGATTCTGCCCTCGTAGCACGGTAGCTGTGAGCTGTTTGGTTGGGCTCCGTTTGCCATCCATCGTATGAGGTCGGCATTTTAGCTCTAGAACAAAATCTTTGACGGTCGCAGCAACGAACAGTGCAACAGGAACTCGTTTGACACTGGCACGAATTCAGACGCGTCAATCCCGAATAATACATTCATTGTGTGGTGGAAAGGTGTGGGGCCCGGGTTGTCGACTAGCTGCAGGATTCACTAGCTAAGCAGCAGACTAGGCAGCAAGCTCACTGGCTAACTGCACCCGTTTTAGGCCAGAGATGTTTGCCCCCAGTATAGGGACCTGTCGGATGTTTACCGCGCGAGGTACGACCTCCGGAATTTGCCCAAGGCCCAAGCCGCGGCGGCGCCGCCCGGCAGGAAGCCGAAGCCTTGGGACGAGTCGGCTCGGCTTTCTGGGCTTTTGGCATCGGATTTGATGGGAGTTTGACGTTGAACTTTTTGGTGCTCAGGGAATGAGGGAATCCCCCTTTTTAACCATCCAACTGGTGGTTTCCTTTCCTGGGTTCATTCCCACATTTAAGGACGGTCTTTTGTTCACATGTTTTAGCAAGGCCCGTGGGATGTTAATCTCGACTGCAACCGGTGGGATGTTCAGAGGAGGTGTATGATTTTGATAGGAAGCTGGCCGTCACATGTGGTCCTAGAAAGCTCAGATGGGTAAAGTGGGCGCAACTATGATGAAGATCCCTTGTGGAGGCCCCTCAGTTCGGGCGATGCAGTTCTTGTAAGTTGTCCAGATGGAGCGTGTTTCCAGTTGGTGTTTGAACACAAACGCTAGCGAGCCAGACTAATATTTGGAATTTAAACGGCGTGGCCAGTGCAGAAGTCATGAAAGGAGCACCCTTTGTTGTTTGGTGCAATTGCCTCGCGGTGGCTTGTGTTAAATAATCCTCGTGCTTCCGCGTATCACGTCCCCTACAACATTTGCAGGGGAAGCCTCGATGCTTCCAAGCAAGAGGCCGGACAGCGTAGATGGAACCAGGCTCCCCATGAAAAAGCTTGACCTTTCGGGTGGGCACAATGTTGAGAGTAAAGAGTGAATGAAAGGGATATGCCTTTGACGGCACAATTTCTTGAAACCTGACGAGTTCCGAAACATTCACTCAGATGTAAATGTCGCTTCATCTAAGTTTGTCTTTTCTAACTCCAACCTGTTGCTGGTCTCGTTGTGTTACCTCCATGTTGAAGGTTAAAGGGAGACAAGCCCATGGACTCACTTTGACGGACAGAACTCAAACAATGACCTTGCCATGAATTCCTGAAGAATTCCTCGGCTTTCCAAGGGCAATCCCAGCTCAACATGTCACCCCGAGGGCGCACTGGAAGATTGCCAACAAGGAGCCTGCACTTAGCGACTTAGGCCGACTTAGGCCTACTCCCTTTGGCCTTTGCAATGGTGAGGATACTCAATATAGCGTTTTCAATTACATGTGGTTGAACTGAGTGAGTGCTGCAAAGCGTGGTGCATTCTGGTCAGTGTTGCCTTCCAAACGTATGCAGGAGGAAGGACGATGACAAAAACAGCAAAGCAAGTTGCTGCTTGATGCCAGCCCTGGAACCTTAGTCTTACTTACTTTCCGCGCCGCAGTCCCGGCAGCCAAGAGAAGGAATATCCTGGAAGCGTATCGTCGCGAAGCACGGAGGGTAGCGTGGCCAGGAGCTTCCCTTCCGGCGAGGCTTCAGGCTCGTACCGCATGGGATGCCCCAAGCGTTGGCTTGCCTAAGGAACCTCATGGATGCCGGATAACGTCGCCTCCAAATATCGCTGGCCTTGTCAAAGAATCGGATTGTCGGCACCTTTGGTCTTTTTGTTCCCGGAAGTTTGGGACATGCTTTTGACTATCTGACAGACAGCGACCGAAATTCGCTGTCAGGGGTACCATGGGTGCTATCCGAGACATGGATGTTCATTGCAGCCCGAACCCCAGCACATGGCAAAGAGCGGTCAAACCAGCCGATTTCTTTGGATCGTTTTTCGTGGTGCTCTGGTGGGGAATGACTTCTGTGTGAAGTTCGTTCCAGGCAGAAAAGGCGGCATCGGAGATGCCCCGGACGACCATGTGTGTTAGTTATGTCCAAAACCATGACACGTTTGCCTGGGGCAGCCCTTAGACGGGATTGGAATCTCGAGAATTTGTTAAGCATTGTTTTTATGCCTTTTGTTGTGTTCCACTTCAGGATGTTGAATCTCTGCAAATCCCTTGCATGGAAAATAATATCATAGGAAGGGCAATCCCACATCACAAAGAAGCCTTGCTGCCATTCAGCGCATTTAGCGGTAGCCCAATGTCAAGAGAAAAGAAGCATTCGCCTGAGGAAGGCTAGAGACCCAACCTGGTTGGGGTGCCAACTTGGAAAGAGAGGAACTTCTCTGCGGAGTCCAGAGCGCAGATTTGTCTCCCAAGGCGGCGATGCGATGGTCGCAGTGGGTCTGGGGCGCTTCGCCTACGTCTTTCCCACAAAGGGTCGAAACATGATTTGCAAGGCCGGAACTCAGTAGGGATTTGGATGTCGATCTAGATCTTCGCAAGGTGACAACCTGCATTCAGGTTCCGATGCGCTGTGCTGATAAGAGTGTGACAGATGTTCCATCAGGTTTACCTAAAGCAAAAGATGAACTGCGTTCTGATGTCCAGTGAAGCGATGAAGAAGGAGGAGAAGGAGCTGCAAGAACACTCACATGCCAACCACGTTTGCCTGGAGCAGGATGGCAAGCAGGAGGAAGGAGAGGAAGAACCTCCTGAAGACGACAAGGAGGTGGACGAGCCAGGCCGCTACTGTGAAAGGCATCAAAGGCATTTCAGACACAGCGGCAGGTGATGAAGAACTCGAGGAAGACAAGGTGCCGACATATCCGCCCTGCACTTGTGGCGTCAGCTGTCGCAGACTGAGGTAGAAGAAGGCTTCTCTGATGATGAGGCCTAGAGTTGATAGAGTTAGCGGGTCAATTGATTGCCCCTGAGTCCGGCAATATGGAGAATTGTGAAATTGGCATCACCTCACACAGGCAGAGGATGCTGCCGCACAAGGACATGACTTACACCGTGTTGTTTTGCTGCAGTGGCCCTTGCAAGCATTTGTGCAGGACCAGAGGATAACCTCTAAATAGTACCGGCTGTTGGCAATCTGTTTGGTGCTGAGTACAGCGTGAGCTCGAAGGAGCAAAGCAAAAGAGAAGGTTTGGAGCCCAGACGAGCCGCGGATATTCGCAGACTTCGATCCCCTGGTCAACAACTCATTGCCGGGTTTGCTTCTTGTCAGGAAAGCCTCCAAGGGGAAGACCAAGAAGCGGAAGGCGACCTAAAATGTTCATGTTTTTGCAAAATATGGTTTATGTAGAGGTATACCGAGAGATGTATGTATATATATATATATGGAACCCCCCCCCATGGACCCTGGTTTGGTGAGCTTCAGCTGTGTTTTGTCCAGTGTTTTGTGCCTTTTTTGCCTCGTTGGTTTTGTGGCAAAATGGGGGGGGGGGTACCATATGTATACATTTCATGTGTGCATACATATGTAATGTAAGCAAAGATGTCAACATCTGCCATCTGACAGAGTCTGCATCCATCTCAGAGTTTTGGGACGAGGATTGCGATTCTCAGGAAAGACTTCTGTGTAATCTTCAATCTTGAATCTTCCATCCAGTGGTAGAAGACTTTCAAGTGCTTAGCGTTTCAAGTGCTTTTGGTGAGCGGTGTGTCTTATGGAAGCTATGCTCATGTTAACCCTTTTCTAGGAAGTGAAGGTAGGTGTAGTGCTGAAAACACTGCATGTTACAGCATTTTATGAAGAGGATCATGAGGGTTTTATAGGTTTGTTTGTTTATATCTATAATTATATATATACCGTTATCTTCTTTGGATTACGTGTTTACTTTTGCTCATCTATTATTGTTATTTATTGAAATAGAAAGAAAAAAGGAACATATATTTGTGCTTAAATCAATTATAAATATAATTGATTTAGATTTGTTTTAAAGGTAATTTAAGAAATTGATGATGTTTTTGAAATATTTAAATTGGAATGTTATTTAAAAACATGGTTTGATGTGTTTTTTTTTGGTGAGGTTTCGAGGTTGTATTTTTTGTGTATTGTAAAGTTGTTATAATGGTATTCTGCTTGAATTGTTATGTTTATAATGAATAATTATATTTGTTTTATTTTTTGTGGCATGAGTTTTTGGTTAGTTTTTTATTTATTTATTATTTTGTTGTTTTGGTTGTTTTTCTCTGGGTGTGTTTGTTGTTGTTTGTTGTTGTTGTTTTTTTTGTTGTTTGATTTTGGTTTTTGTTTTTTGGTTTTTGTTTGTGTTTGTTGTTATTAATGTATTATGATGATTGTGTTGTTTGGTTTGTTTATTTAAGGTTGTTGTATGATATAATGTATTAATTAAAATGTGATATAGGTGTATTTATATAATTATTTATTGAAATTATTTGATTGTATGGGATATGTTTGTGGTGATTTGTGTTTTGCATAAATATTATATATCATTTAAAAATTACAAAAATTCACAATTATTAATAAACCAAAATTAATTTAAACACATTAATTTAATAAATATAATTTAAAATAAATAAATAATATAAACAATGTAAAAAAAAAACAAAAAACATTAAATCTTATAATAATTTCCGTAACGGTAACATTAATAGAAAAATCACTATACTATTACGGAGTATAATTTATAACAAAAACAATTTTAATCTTTAAAACACAAAACAAAATAATTAAAAAGAATAAAAACAACCTAATCGAAAACCATAATATGTGTTTTTAATTTACCTAATTCGATGTTTATTTCTATATTTTATACAAATAAATTAAATATAGTTTTAAAAATTATTAAATATTATTTTACTAATAATACAATTTTAATAAATAATATTCTATAATAATATTAATAATATGTATTATTAACATATTATTTTAAAAAAAAATATTTTAGGAAATAATTAATATTTATATTTGAATTTATGATATTTTAATTAAATTGGTTGGTGATGATGATAATGGTGATGTAGCGATGATGATGATGGTGATGATGGTGATTTTTTTTTGTTATTTTGTTGTTTTTTGGATTCGTTTTTGTTTTTGGTTAAATTGATTTTTATATGTTTATTTGTGTTTTTTGTTTACTTTTTTTAATAGAATAAGGGTATTGTATTGGAGGATATATATTTTTTCTTTTCTTTTTTGATTTATTGTTATTTTGTTCATTTTTTTTTTTTATGTCTTTTTTTATTCTGTTTTGATTTATTTTTTTGCATTGTAACGTTATATCTTCTTTAAATTGTTTCGATATTCGTGTTTTTTTATGAAGTTGAATTGATATTTTATTATTAGTTTGTTTGTTTTTTATTTCTCCTTTATATTTTTTTCAATATATTTTATAATATGTTGATTATATGTTTTTTATTCCTTTTAATTATCCCTTTATATCTTTGACATTTTCTCGGTATGTTCGCTTTATTTTCTATGTGTATGCTGCATTTTCGTTGGAAATTATTTCTTTATTTTTCGTCGTGCCGATTGGTTTCTTGGTGCTTTATTTTGTTGTTTATTTTTTTTATATTGCCCTGAACTTTAGTTTTTTTTATGTCTTTTATTTATATTTTCTTTCGTTTTTATTTCCCGTTGTTTTCCTATTATATCGATTTCCTATTTCCTCCTCTTATTTCCTTGCACTTCTTTGTATTTCTTCTTTGATGCCTAATATCTCTCGTAAAAAGCACGGCTTTTCTAACGTTTTCGCAAAAAGGACGTCCAAAAACATAGAGTTATTTCTAGATTTTCGGCAAAAGGACGTAGGAAATCCAAACTAGCAAAGAGCCGGTAGGGGGGATCGAACTTAGCGTTTCCCCGAAAATTCCCGTTTAGTAGAACGTTATTAAAGTAATGCATGACATGTGCGGGACCCCCCCCTTATACCTACGTATTAGATGTTAGGCGAAGGAAGCTCAGGAGGGGATTATTCTTTATCCTTTCTTAGGTGTTCTACGCCGAGCAATGTCGTCGGATAATATCGGATATTTTTAAGAAATTTCAAAATATTTAATTATGCATAAGTAACGAATAAATTTGCTTTATAGAACGAAATCGTGAAATTTGTTCGTCGTACTTTGCGCGCGTTTTCGCGGACCGCTTTTCCGAAAAATCCCGGATATTTTGGAAAATTGGTCCGGACTGCCTTTGGAAGATATAACCGCTTTATTTTTCTTATGGACCGCGCTACCCCGGCTGTAATCCGGAAGATGCAATGGCTTCATTTTTTTGTAGGCACTAATTTCCGGAAATTCCAAATATTTTGGGAAAATCGTAGCCACCCAGCATTTTCTCGAAATATTCCGAATATTTCGGGAACCGTTTGCCCGAAATATTCTATTTTGGGAAATGCTATCGTCGAAATATCCGGCATACTTTGGAAAAATGGTCTGGAGTGCAATTATCGAAATATCCGGCGTATTTCAGAAAAATGGTCCGGGCTTTGAACGAAGCCGTTGTGTCTTTTGGACAAAGAGTCGAGGCATAAATCTGCCTGTCCGTAGCTATTTTGACTGAAATCTTGCGTTTATCTTCCGAGAGCTGCGAAAAACTATTAGCCGCGGCCGATTGTTGCGATTAATAGTGTTTTCCCGATGCTTTGGGCGAAATTAGTTTGGTTTACTTGCACCCAGGATATTGTCTGGTCGATCGCGTTTTCGCTTGCAACAACCGCGTATATGGATGGATCTTTTGAGGCCAACAATTCGCGGATTCGTTTTCACCTTGCTTAGGCGACCGCCTTTCACTAACTCCTTGGTATGACCTTATCCTACCAGCCCGGCCCTCAGTGCATCTTGCAACCTGTGTTTGGAGAATGGCGTGTTTTTCGTATGCGAAGAGTGTACATTGTTGATAATAAAATATATTAGTGTTTGAGTTGCAAAAAATGGTTTGCCGGCGCGACGAGCTCTACAAGATTTGTTTTGTTCTTGGCACGATGTTTTGGGAAGAGTGTATGAAATTTCGTCATATTGCGCCTTTGCGGACGCTTTAGTCTCGGTTTGTAGGTTGTTTTTGATGGATTAGAATGTATTGGAATTGTTTCTTATGATTGTTTTCCTTTTTTTAATACCCGTTTTAATTTACCTTTAGTTGCTGTTTTGGATTGGTGGTTTGGAATTAAATCTTAGTAATAAATATGTTTACTCTATAAAACGAAATTGTAAAAACTTGCTCCTAGCATTTGTGCGTTTTTGCGGACCGTTTTTCCGGAAAATTGTTCTGGATTGCTCTTGGAAGACGTAACCGCTTCTTTTTTCCTACGAACCGCTTACCCAAATCTATCCGGGTTACCCCGGCTATAATCCAGAAGATGTAATGGTTACATTTTTTTAGGGATTAATTTCCCGAAATATTTAATCTAAATTTTTCTCGAAATGTTTTAAATATTCCAAATATTTTGGGAAATGTTATCGTCGAAAATATCCGATATATTTCGGAAAAAAATGGTTTGGATTACAATTGTCGAAATATCCGGGATATTTTGGAAAATTGGTCTGGGCTTTGAACGAAGCTATTGTGTCTTTCAGATAAAGAGTCGGGGCATAAATCTATTTGTCCGTAGTTAATTTGGCTAAAATATTGCGCGAGAGTTTAGCGATGCGAGAAGCTGTGAGTCCCGGCCGATTGTTGCGACCAATTGTGTTTTTCTTAACGCTTTGGGCGAAATTAATTCGGTTTGCTTGCACCCAAGATATTTTCTGGTCGATTATGTTTTCGTTTGCGCTTGCAACAACTATATATGTGGATGAATCTTTTAAGATTAACAACCCGCGGATCCGTTCTTAGCTTGCTTAGGCGGTTACTAAGTTCTTAACGTGACCTTATCGCAACCAGCCCGGCCTTCAATGCATTTCGCAATTTGTGTTTGGAGATTTGCGTGTTTTTGTATGCAAAGAATATATAATAAAATATGTTGGTGTTTGAGTTGCAAAAAAAGGTTTGCCGGCACGGGCTTTACAAGATTAATTTTGTTTGTGGTATACCCATTACGCTCTGGATTTTGGCCCCTGAGAGCTCGGCTCACGCGATACTTTGGGAAGAGTGTGTGAAGTTTTGTTATATCGCGTTTTTGCGGTCTGGTTTTGGTTTGTGGGTTGTTTTTGACGGGTTAGAATATGCTAGAACTATTTCTTATGATTGTTTTTCCAGCGGGTAAGCTGCTGCGAGGGATGCTGCCAGGTGTTTGGCTTTGGCGTTGTTTCGCGCCAAAGGCCGTGTTTGTCTGTCTGTCTGTCTGTCTTATGATTGTTTTCTTTTTTTGGCACCCGTTTTAATTTACCTTTAATTGATACTTTGGAATTGAACCCTTGGATTATATTACTACCCCTTAATCTCTAAAACATATATCCAAAATCCTTAATCAAACTAATAATTGCGAAATCGTGCTATGCATTATCCGATGGTTTTTGGTCGGATTCTATTAGATCGGTTTTAACGATATAGGCCTCTTTTTCCAAGCGCTTTTGAGAGCGATTAGCCCGCCCTCAATGCATCTCGCGATTTGTATTTGAGGAATGGCACGCATTTCGTACGCGAAGAGTATATATATATTTTTTTTAATATATATAATAAAATACTATTTGTGTGTGAGTTACAAAAAATATGTTATTAGCGCGGCCCTTAAGAGCTCGGCTTATGCGATGCTTTTCGAAGAGTGCATAAAGCTTCGTGAGATTGTGTTTTTTGCGGACGCTTTGGTTTCGGTTTATGGGTTGTTTAATGGATAGAATATGTTAGAATTCTTTTTTATGATTGTTTTCCCTTTTTTGGCACCCGTCTTAATTGAGGATTAGTGGTTTGGGGATTGAATCCCTAGACCATATTGAAATTAAATAGGAAAGCACCTCCTAACTTCTAAAACCCTAATCCAAACCAAGAATTGGGAGATCGTGTTACGCACTTCCTGATAAAAAAAAAATATATATATTATATTTCTGTGTTCGTAGCTAGTTTTTGGTGTGGCCTTATCGGGCCGCCCTCAGCGACGAAAACTTCTTTTTTTAGGCGCATCTGAGAGCGATTAACCCGGCACTCAATGTATCTTGCGACTTGTGCTTGGAAAACGGCATACTTTTCGTACACGAAGAATATATAATGATATATGTTAGTGTTTGAGTTGTAAAAAATGTTTTGCCGGCATAGGCTCTACAAGGTTTGCTTGGTTCTTAATTACGAAAGCTAATCCGACGAGTTATGGCCTTAGCCATTTTATAAAGGCTTGTTGAGGGCTTATCCTAGGTTTATGTTGGGGGCTTCTGCATACACGGCCGGGCGTTTTGGGCTTTTGGGGACGTATTAAAAGATAGGACATATATTACGAAGAGATATATTCTTATGGTTTCGGTTACTCAACATACTTGGTCATGAAGCGATTTATTAAACGCCGCCGCTCTCGGACTTGTAACATCTGCTTACGCGATTCATGTTGGGATTGCTAATTTCGCTAAGAGGCGGAATAGTGGTCTGAGTTGTAACAAATGTTTTGCCGGCGTAGGCTTTATAAGTTTTTTGTTTTTGGTATACTTGCTACGGCCTGGACTTTGGCCCCTGAGAGCTCGGCTTATGGAAAGCGCCGGCGGAATTATAGGCAAAACTGTGAGCGCCTTGCCTAATTGCGAAAGCTAATCCGGCGGGCTATGGCTTTAGTTTCTTTATAAGGGCTTGTTGTGGGTTTATATTTAATATTGTATTAATAAGATATTGTAAAAAATTATATATATATATATTTGGGTTTTATTATTAAATTGTTATGTATTTAGGTTGCTAAATAAATGTAATAAAGTTTTAAATTGTTAGTTTAAAAATATCGATGTATTTTTTAAATTAAATTTAAGAATTGATTAAATAAATAATAAATAGAATAAAGAAATGTAAAAAGTATCGAGATAAATATAGAAAAGATGAGAGAAAAAAGAGTTGTATAGCGATATATGTTAAAATCTATACCCAAAACTAAAAATCATAATATTTAAAAAAGCCCTTGTTATTGCTTAAGATTATTTATCTTTCTTTGTTTTATAATTAAAAACAAATTAAATTAATTAAAAAAATGGAAAAAGGTTAGGATTTAATTTAGTTTGAGCTAGTATATTAAATCTCTTTAATAAATTTAATTAGGCTAAATTATGGTAAAGGATTTATAATGGCTTATTAATGCTCTGAAAATAATCGAATCTAAATAGTAGGGACCCTTTAAAGAAAATTTAGGATTGAATTTGATGGATTTAAATTGAATTCCCACCTATATTTATTATATCTTTGTAAATTATTTAAAAAAATATTTACCCCATTTACACTTGTAAGACATATATTTCTTTTTTTTTTGCCCCTCTATTTAATTTCTTTAATTTACTTGGTACCTTCATAATAACTCGCATTACATATAAACAAAAAAATATACTTTATTATTCTTTAATTATCTAGAATTTTGCGTGCGCAGGCTAGCTAACTTTAGTAAGTTATTTCCGCAAGATTTCAGGCCTACGCGCTTGAAAGGTGCGGGATAAACGTAAAGCTAAAAAATATTTATATCTATGTTTAAGATATTTTACTTCCGGATTAACCTAGCTTAGTTGGAATAATATAATTTTATATCATTTTACATATATATATATTTTTTTAGAAAATATAAAACTATTTAAAAATATACAAATATATGTATTTATGTAATTGTTTGTAGTAAATATTAGCAAATATAATATATAATAATATTCATATTTTTTAATTTGAACTTTAAATATTTATAAAATATATTTAATAATAATTAAAATGAAATACGATATTGTTTATTTAGTATTTTATATAATATATAATATATTGTATTGTTTGTAGTGAATATTAGTAAATGTAATATATAAAAAAATATATATATATTAATTTGAATTTTAAATATTTATAGAATATTTTTAATAATAGTTAGTTGCCGAGCAAAATGAAATACGATATAATAATTTTTATTTAATATTTTATATAATATATAACATATTGTGTTTTCGGACGTGTTTTAATATAATTATGATTTGGGATGAATATAAAACATTATTAGAAACGGAAGTACGATATCGTGCGGCTTAAGTAGCAAATATGGTTTATTGTGAACTAAAGCGGAATTGGTTTAAGTATAGGGTTCGTTCGATTTTTTTCGGTTTTATACGATTTGAAATTATATAATTTAGTATGGATTGGTTCGGCGTAGTGCATATGAGTTTGGTTCGATATGGTTATAGCACGGATCGATTTTATGCAATTGTGTAGATTCGTGTGATTTGTGTTAAGTGGGATAGATAGTTTAGTCAATATTGGTGAAATTCGGGTTTTTGTTTGTTGCGTGGGTAATTCTAGATATATATTAAAAATAAATAATTGAAAATTAGATAAGGAATTATAATAAGAAATATATATATATTTAATATTCATTGAATTGGGTGTAATTTGTATAGAAATCGATGGTTTTAATAAATGTTTATAATTATTAATTAGAATTTTAAAATATTAAAATAATATATAAAATAGATATAAATTAAAAATAATATATTGAATCTGGTTTTAATTATTTTTTTATTATAAACCAGTTGATATATATATATATATTATAAATGAATATAGAAAATAATAATTTTATAAAATTATGTTTTTAAATTATATATAAATTTAAATAATAATAAAATATATTTTTTAATATAAATTTATAATAGAAATCGAACTTGAATATAATATATGAATTTGAAAATATACTTATATATAATATAATGATATGAATATTATTTATTATAATATTTTAAGGTAAATATATATGAAAAGTTTAATTTATTTATACATATTATATTTTTAAAAAGATAATATTATAGTAATATTATATATATTTTTTATTATATTATATATATGTCTTATTAATTTCAATATGGTATTAATAAATGGATTATTTATAAATATTTTGGAATTAAAAAAATTGAATTTATAATAAAAGGATAAAATTATTGGCCGTGTAAAAATAATTAGTGTAAATCTTAAATAGATTCGTTGTGTAATTATAATCGTATATTTCCGAAAATAATGAATATATAAGCGAATATAATAATTATAACTAAATAGAATATAATATTCAAAATATAGAATTAATATAATTAAGAATCAATTATTAAAATAATTGTTTTTTACATAAATTCCATATTTAAATATAGAAATAAATATATATACCATATTTCGAAGGAATATTTTTTTATCAATCGAAAAATATATTTT
>CAUJNA010000841.1:95000-121421 GCA_963377175.1 Effrenium voratum
CACATTGAGCTCTTTGGAGATGCTCTCTGGGAAGACCTGGAAGAGCCAGCGCCCTTTGTCCGGCTGCGGGTAGTCCTGAGCCGCTTCCAGCTGTCTGGGCAT
The DNA here is from genome assembly GCA_963377175.1 of Effrenium voratum. NCBI lineage: Eukaryota > Dinophyceae > Suessiales > Symbiodiniaceae > Effrenium > Effrenium voratum. Next base: position 95,103 of record CAUJNA010000841.1, read on the forward strand.
TGAGAGCTTCTCAAGAACTCAGGATGCCTGTTGCATGGTTTGACTGCATAATCCGGTGCTGCAAGGGTCAAAAGCGGCCGGGCAAACGGGACAACGATGATGATGCAGGTACATCCGGTTCGATCTTGGGATATCTTCCGCGAAGCCATCAGCAGTGATTTCAACCGGGGAAGAAAATGACTGCAATGGCAAAGCAGGGATGCCAGGACAACCTTGATGACCATAGAAAGCTCAAAGTAAACATGGCAAAACCTGGTTTGTACAATGAGCCACCCCAGCATACGCAAAAGCTTGTCCACATGAGCAGCCCCTCGCCCCCCCGGTCCGATGTGTTGCCATATCGGTCTATATCCTGCTGCCAGGCGATATCGGTGTGATCGATCGTGTGCCCGACCACCTCGAAATGAATCCATCACCATGCTGTGCCGAGCCTTGTCGCTTACCAAGGTTAGATCACGGTCAAGAATTGATGGTTGTTGTTGATGTCCTTCCCCTTCAAAATGCACGTTGGGCATGCAAGACAGGGCTCGCAGCTTGGTTCAAAGAGGAAGCCGGTGCCCAGCCGGAAGGTCAATACGACCGATGAATTTTGGGGACAAGAAATAACATGGATGGAACTCGTTGGAATCTCAAGCACCACGAAGAGGACAACAATGACAAAGGTCTGGGTAAACCATCCACACAAAAAAGAAAGAGCTGCTGACATATTACCTCAGCCGAGGCCTTTGGAAGGCACTTTGCCAAGGCCTTACATCATGAGGCCTAGCCTCTGAGTATTGAGATACATGAAAATCTGCATGCCCCCGACCGAAGATGTGCACAGCCTTCATGCCAGACAAGTCCGCGCATGCCAATTAACCATGTGTATTAATCTCTTTCGCTCGAACACTCTCCGACACTCACTGGGCCCCTGGCTTCAAATGTATCGTTGAAAAGGCTTTGAGCCTGCGAGCGCGAGTCATCTGAGCCACTGGGAGGAGTCTCTGGGAGTGACTGGGAGCGACCGGGAGCCACCGGGAGCCACCAGGAGTCTTGGTGGCGGAAATAGGGTGAGGCGTGTCTTCGTTGGTTGGAACGGTCAAAACTCCTGGCGCTTTGATTGCAGGGTGTCCCGTCAGCGAGTCGGTGACATGGATACGTCTTGCACCCTGAAAAGCAAATCACAGAATCCTTGATGGGATGTCTTCAACCGCCCGGATAGCTGGCGGCTATCACGATGCGCCCGCGCGCCTTCAACCCACAAGGCACCAGCGGGAGGCCGTCCCTCGCTGAGCGTCCAAAGCAAGCCAAATGAAGTGCTCTGATTCATACCCATGTTGCAAGAAAGAGACCCCCTCTCTAGGTGGTGCTTACCATTTGGGGTCTTTTCCCCAGCACAAGTGGATCAAATGGAACCTGGAAAGCATTGTGTCCTGGAATAGGGAGACCTCCTTTTGGTTGGGTGTTTGCAAAAAAAGGCAGTTTTAAAAGGAACCTGACCACGTGTAAAGGTCGCAAAAATTGACACGAATTTTGTCCCCCTGTAGAACTCCCCTCCCACCAGGGATTCGGGTCGCAGGAAATCCCCATAAGCCGAGCAGCCATTCACGCACACGTTCTGGGCACCTCTGCTCTCTCTTCCCGGCCGGCGCCTGCGTGTCACTATCCTCCCTCTCTGTACCCCCAGTGTCCCGCGGGTTTCTGGGTGTGCCACCAAGGCTCTTTCTCAAATTTGTCAATGCGTGATGGATGTCTTCCCGATAACTGACATTTGCACCGGTAACCGTGCCGATTGCAGTCAACCTAGTGAGCGCATTGCACCTACAAATAGGACTGATTACAGTAACATCCCGCTCAGCCTAGAGTCCCGTGTTGCCATGGGTGTGCCATGTCTGTCTCCATGAGCATGTTTCATGCACAGTCTATCAAATCAGTTTTCCCTGCTGTTGAAAAACAGCATGCTGCACTGCTGCACCTCTCAAAACCTTGAAAAGCTTGCTCTCCTTGCAGGTGAAGCAGTGTTGGGATACATCTTTGCATACGACATCAACAGACTTGGCATGAGACTATTCGCTGAAGCAGGCCTTTGCTTCAGGAAACAATGTCCTTCCAGACCAAAAAGTTTGTTTTTCTGGCCGAGCCGCCTCTTGGCCGTAGAGCTCCTGAACCACTTCTGACTTCCTTGGCGTATGGCAGAAAGGAACACCCGCCGTCCATCTGGCCGGCAGCTCAAAGGAAAACCCGCTGGGAAACAGACTCAGGTTCGTCGGTGCTTGCACTGGTGCCGCTGGAAGTCAGCGGGAAAGCTCAACGGCTTCGAACAAATGATGCAATCCAAGGTGCATGTATGCATTATCATTCTGATAAATCGGACCTGCCAAATCTGGATTCGAAAACTCTCAAGTCTGCAAGCCAACAGAAACTCGTTGAGAGCAGCTTGCACAGTGAGAAGCCCGCCTACAGAGTAGAATAGCATCGGATCGGTGATGTCGTGCGGCAACGTCACGGTAAGCCTGGTTGGACCGTCCGTCGCCGTATCCCCGGATAAACATTTGGATTCGCACCAGTACCAGAGCGGACAAATTCTTACTATCAAGGATCTAAACCAGCCCACACCAATGAGCAGCAGGACGAAAGGCTCATTCTCCCTTCAGTCTCTCTACCTGACCGTGTCCTGACTTGCGAAGTGAAGCTTCCAAAGCTAAAAAGCAGCAGTGCTCTGAAACGCAACAAGACCTTGGCACCTTCCTGAATAAACGCGAAGTAACAGAACATGCTAAATTAATCTAGATCAGCGAGCGCAAGGCGTCACGCCCAAACCAACCAAGCAACCAAGCAACCAAGCAATAAAGCAACCAAGCAACAAAGCAACCAACCGAACGAACAAACAAACAAACAAACAAATGAACAAACGAAACAGCACGAAACAAACCAAAGCAACAAAAACAACGCATCCAGCCCCACCACCAGCCCGACCCCCTGCCGGAGCCCCAAATTTGGGGGGATTAAGATTCCCGATTCGGGTTTTCATGAGCCAAGCTACATCAATGCCCCAACCTTCAGCAGCCCTATATTCAAGCCTAAACCTACAAAGAACAAACCCTACAAAGAAAACAAGCAAGCATCAGCGGGCTCAAATGCCTCAGGCCAGACCGCAAGCCTGGATGGGAATCCTATGCAACATGAGCACAGCAAATAAGAAGCAGACCTCTACAGGTGACCCTGAATCAGCCAACTTGTCACTCAGAAACACACTTATCCCACACAAAACAAGCTTGCTTCTTCGTTCCAATCGCCCAGAAAAGAAACCAGGGGCAATTGCCATTGCAGGATTGGTCCAAGTGGCTCGCAGCTCTTCTCATTGGACCCTGGCAGTGGTGTGCAGTGCGCAGAATGCGTCTCATCCTCGGCACAATCAGAGCAAAGAAAAGGCGCGTCTCAGGAACTGAGGGAAGCCCACCACATGCTCGAGCTCTCGAGGGCTTGAGGCGCAATTAAATCGCGTTAACTCGCGTGGCTGCAGGTTTTGTGTTGCTCTTGAATATGTGGGTGTTTCTCAAATTAAATATAGGCCCGTCCAGGTGGTTGGTTCCTTTTGGTCAGTCAGCATTTTGAGACAGACCCATGTGTAGAAATTCCAAGTGGCTAAGTAGGTGGGATAAGTTGGCAGTGCAATTTCAAGTGCATGCCATGCAACTCTGCTAAGTGTATCCACAAAGGCTGCTGTATAGCAGGCAATTGTCCAGAGCTATGTGACGACAAAGGCAGTATCCAAATGTACACCTGCCATGCAGCACTTCACGGCATCGAAGTAGCTGTAAAGCGGCAAGCAATGCAAAAAGAGAGATAAAGGAGGTGTGTGCAGTTCAAGCGGCTTGAAGCCATGCTCGTCAAATCCTCTACATTGAACGTGGAAGCTGTATTGGTCGTGTATGCAATGCAAGCAGTGCAACTGATGAAGGTGGCAACAGTGTGTTGCATAAGCTGGGTACTCGGCCATCCAACACAGGGTTACTTGTTCAGTCTCCAAGGTAGACTATGACCCAAGGATAGCTGATTTCCCCATTTGTGTGATCAACATATGGAACCATGGCCGGGAACATATCAACATGAGCTAAGTTCCAAAACACCCATGTCTGCTATCATAGCCAAGCCTGTTTACGTTGTATCACAGGTTTGAAACGGCCAACAACGTCCCACAGTGGATATGATTCAGGCGACATTTCGTCCACTAGAAACATGGACCTGCGGCTGGTTGGACGAGTGGCCGGCATTGTACCAATTGGATATCGCAGGAAGAGATCCTGCAAGGCCAAGCATCTGATCAAAGCCCATGCTCAGCACCCCGGTCCTCTATAAAAGTAGAGCCGCCTTTGCCTTTGGTGCTATTTTCCTGGGCTGACACATGTTGGAACGCCATACGCGACAAGCCGCAAGCCATAAGAAGCCAATCATAGAATGGCTTCAGGCCGTTTCAGCAGGAGCAAGCCGCTTGCCTCTCGAGCGAACCCAAAGCCTGGTCGAGCGAACATCGTTCAAATCAAAGTCTCGTCATAGACGATACGCAGCTGAGTCTTCTCGGTAGACTGCCCTCAGCTCTCGCAGCTTGGGCAGTGAAGCCGACAGCGGACACACAGCTCTTGTTCAATAGCTGCCGCACGGAATCACGCCTAAGTATCCTCCGGTCCCATTGGATGTCGTGACTGCTGTTTTACGTGCCACTCTTCCGAGCTGCAGTAGCAAACTCCCGCGAAGGCCCACAGGACCAGCCAGCCAGCTAGCGCCACAATGATGACCTGGGCTTCGCAGGTCTAGCCATAGGGCCTTCGCCGTAGATCTCAAGGTGACTTGCTTTAGGGATGCTCGTTTGGCATCCCGAATGACGTCCCAAAAAGGGTCGCCTCCGATATTGGGTCCCAACCTTGTGGGAGGTCTTGTTTTGATGTCGCCCAAGGCTCTCTCACCTTTCTGCCAAGCTTGCAACTGGGCATCGCACCTGTCTATGGTAGGGAATGGAACCTCAGAGCGCCAATTCGAAAGCCTGCGGACCCCGAAGGCCCATCACACCAGATCCATACAACTTCATCCTATGCTTGAAATGGGTTTGGGTCAAAATTAACCCCTTCGGGGGACCGCGGGTTTTGTTCGATATGTCCATTTACCGGGGTTCCATTTTGGGTACCTATTTTTGACCCACGGCCAAATCATCCTGTGCGGGGACAAGTCCACACCTCTGCAACTCTCTCATGGAGCAGGGACCCAAAGCGCTTGGATACCACTTCGCCACTCTGAGCATGATATTGAGGCATACGGGAGCCCGGTCTTATCTGTGAAGCTGTGTATGGAAAACTTGGTATGGAACAAGGCGCAGAACATAGTATTTAAAACAAAGGATTGGAAGTGGAGCTGGCGATAGGATCTGCAACTGCAGTATGAAACAAGTACGCGCCAGGCATCTGTGTGTGTGTGTGTGCTATGCATGATTCCTCTTAAATGGATAGTCTGCAAATAAGCAAACGCCTCGGGCAATGGCCTTCCACATACAGAAATAGGCATCCACACAATCACAAGGCGTTCGCCGAGGGGCAAAAGAGATCGGGGCTCAGATCTGCACTGTTGCAGTCTATCATCAGTGCTTGCATCTCTGCATTGGACCTCGTGGTTTTGCGCCGGTTCTCATGGATGCATCTCATGGTCAAAATGTGCCTTTGGTCGTAAAGGGCATGGGGAAACAATGGGTTTGTCTGTTTTTGGTGAATCTAGTGAAGCGCTCCGGACGCGGAAAAAGTGCTCCATGTGAAAAAGATCAAGCCACTCCCTCGTGAGCATGGAGCCCGAGAAATTTGGAAGGCTGTGAAGGGGCTTCTCTTTGGGCCCGCATGGAACTCCACAAAACCACGACCTTTGTGCGGATAGCATCGGTCGCTTGCCAGGATGCACTTGAGATTCCGCATCCGCATCTGAGCTCTCTAGGCCTTGGATGGCAAAAAGGCATCCCGTCACCTCACCTATTCCTTGGCGCCCACGAATGCACGGCCCGATGGCCCCTGCCCGACTTTCTATCTGAACTACGCATGCTGCTTGTCAGGTCTGGAGGGTCTGTTGCTTCTTTACGGTCCCATTCCTCTTATGTGTGTCATGTGTGGAGGCCTTGCGCGTAGTGCTGAAAGGCCGCAGTCAAAGCCGTCTGAAGATCCTGGGCTGGGGAGAAGCAACCCTCTCTGCTCAAGTGAGCCCCGGCTCCTCAAGCGGGGATGGGGCTAAGGTCCCCAATTCCAGTCATCTGGCCTTCCCGTGAGAGAAAATGGGACTCACGGAGATCAGAAATTATCTGCATCCAAAGTGACTTCCATTTACAATATGGTGGGTTACGATCCCAAAAGTAACTTCTCGAGAACCCCTAAAAATGCTTTCCGAGCTTTCCGGGACCCAGTTCTCCCTCAATTCCTCGAAGCTCTCTCAAAAAGTGGGCGCCAGAGGCTCCCTCGTGCTCCTTTTCCTCGAGCCTTTTCTGCAGAAGGTCCCCGCGGTCGGGGTTGTAGATCCGGTGGTAAAACCAGTGGAAAAACCTCGGCAAGGATAAACCGCATTGTCGAAAGCCCCGTTTTGTGAAGCACGTCGGTGTCTCTTTGTTTAGACCTCAAAAAGTTGTGTTCCTTTTGGTTTCCCGAGAAAAAGCACAGCCAAACCACCAAAAAAAAAGACACGGCCATACGGATTGCAATGTAAGCCTGGCTTGATCTGAAAAAATAGGCTCCAAATCCAGAACAATCCGTTGCCTGTTGTGTCGGTCAACATAGACTGGCCTGAGAGTGAGACCCTTTGTGCAGACAAGGGGAAAGGTTCTTTCGGCAACTTCACCGTGGCACGTCCAACCCATGTTGTACTTCACATCCGACCTCTCTATTTTGTAGCTGTCCTCTGCTTCTTCGTCGGGCAGCATGTCGAAAACGAAGGCAATGAGCCTCAGACAAACCACAAATACAAACAAAACAGGTATCTGAGATTGACGAATGGCGTCCTCATCTCTTCTCAGCTGCTTCCGTCGTTTTCACTCGTGCTATCCTTCCAGTGTTTGTTCATTTTCTCTGAAAGGTGTGGAGGAGCAAACAATCAGGCATTTAGGGTATTTAGGTATCTGGGAACGCCAATGTGGATGCTGACCTGTTCGGATTCTCTGCCAGGCTTCGGCACGGCGAGGACGCAGAAGTAGAAGTACGCGTTCTTGATCATGTGCACGGGTACCGAATACATGTTCGGTGTCAGCTTGTTGCAAACCCAGAGCCACCCCGTGTCAAACATCAGCCACAGCACGTACCTGAGATGGAAATGTCTCAAACAGGTGCAACTTTACCCTGACTTCTCCATCACTTGTCGGCAGGGCTTTCCAAGTATTTGATTGAGATTATGCTAGATGCCCCAGATTGCTGCTCTTTACAATCTGGTCTAAAGTAAGTCTCTCCTGGCTTCTATTCATTTGCTGAAGACTATATTTGCAACTGTTGGCGTCATCTACGCATTTCCCTGTTTGTTTTCTTGAAGGCTGTGCGTGAGAGTCACAGCAACCAGAGTCTTGTTGAACCTAATGTTCTTGGGAACCTGATCATTACCGGCTGTGCAGGAATTCATGGAAACAAACTTGCAACCGTCTCCCTCTAGACTTTTGTCACTTGTGTTTTGAATTGAGCAGCAACCAAAACCCGTTGACCTTATGGCGGCCGAACAGTAACCCCCATGAAACCAGGTAGAACCAAATGGCAAAGTGGCCAAGGGGTTGATTGGGTTCCGATCAATTGATGTTGCGACTCATGGGCAAATGCTGGCTGGGAGAAGCGTGGAACTGCTCGCGGCACTGGTCTCCAATGAAAGCGCAATACAACATAGTAAAGGTATGTGGAATTACAATTGCGTGATGGGCAAACTGGTGTCGATCCTGATTGACAGCAAGCTTGCTCGCAATCATTCCGCGCCTGACACGTCGACACCAATGGCAATTCCGACAATTCCCCCTTTGGGTGACTCTTGGCACTCTTGGCTGATTCTTTTTGCGGACAGGAATGATCACAACTGTCACCAGTTGTAGCTACGTTTGTGGTTGCAGCTTTGGTTGCCTGGTCCGCCGTGCCTTCAACATGCTTGGCGTCCCCTCATTTCTAAGGCGTGCCCCAATTTTGCACATGGCCACTTGTCCACTGCTGCTTGCCGAGGCTCATTCCGAAGGCCAGCAAAGCCACCTGCGCGGTGTATTTCCTGCTCTTCCTGGAGGACCTCGGATTTCCGTCTGCAAGCAGAGGATTCCCCAATCGTCCGATCTTTGAACCCCCGCAAAAGGGACATAGGACTGTAGGCTTGATTTCGCAAAATGTGAGAGGGAGGCTCTTATCTGCCATACTTTGAGGCTGGCCCTTCAAAAGCCAATAGTCGCTCTTGTGTTGCTTCAACCCCCACCCCCCCAAACACCCCTGCAGCACGGGACCTTTTAGACTGACTTGCGCGTGTGCCTGGTCTTTGGTCACAGTCTGCTTGCTGTGGTTGGAGGGCCCGGAGTCATGCCAAGCCACAGGAAGGTTGCACGGTAATTCACATCGATGATCAAGCAGGTATAGCAAATGGTGCCGAAGGTGTAGTAGTCACCTTGTCAACTTCTTGAAACTCGCTAACTTCGCGACGATCAACTTTGGGACCATTTCAGAAGGAGGACCAGCATTTTTCTTGCTGGTGCTCAGGGCATTAAAAGAACCCTAGAAACGAATCCATCCCTTTAGCCATCCCTCTGTTTCCTTCAAAAGTCCCTGGGTTCATACCACATTCAACACTGTGGCTCAAAAAACGGGATTCACCAATGGCTTGCCCTCACAAACGGTTTTTGACTCGGGAAGCTGCGGTTTGCCGCTCGTCCCGGTCCCGCCTGAGCCAGTGGACTCGAGGCCCGGGAAGGCCAGCACCGTGACGATCAGGAGCCTCCGGCGGTGCCCCCGAAATGGCTGGCCTAAACCCTGACAAAATGGGCAAGGCCTCAAAAAACCAAAACCAACCCCAGCTGTGGGCCATTTCAGTTGAAAAAACACAACCATCCCACTGTCAGCGGCTGGTCGGGCAGAAGGTGGAAGGGATTTTCATCTCAGCGGAGGTCTGGCGATGGCTTGGACGTGTGGTGGCTTCTCCTTGAAACAACACTGAAGAGAAAATCAACCACCACCACCCCCACCACCCGACTTAACACATGGCCAAGTTCGGCGGTGCAAGTCAAGCACTCAAAGTCTCATGCTTGCCCATGAAGGGTTTAAAGGAAGCTCGGAGGCAATCCGGGCACCAAACAACCGTCTGATGATGAGCTATAATCATAATGATGCTTAGTTGATGTTGGGTTTGATCCCCAGCAAAAGGAGTTGTTTGCAGGCACAACACGTATATGTACGCTGAGCATATCACAACAAGCGCAGCCATTCCTCGACCGCGCTTAATTTGGGACACAACCTCATTAGATCTGTGTCCTTGCCGTCTGTTACATTACAATACACACATGCACATGAAAGCTAGCTCTCCCCGCAAGCGCGCTGTCTTCATCACTGTCCCAGTCAATCCGTCAAATGTGCCCCAGATTCAATCAGCCCTTTAGCCCAGGCACACAGAGGCATGCAAGAAGGCCACGAGGATAGTCATTCCCTGAGCCGCAGAGCTCACGACTTGCCCAAATGCGATGCCTCTGCCAAGGGAAGCAGGAAAACCGAAAGCAATGTTGCACATTGAGAGTGTAAGCCGGTACTTGTGCACATGCATGACAAGGTGTATTTCATGCTGAGATAACTTGCAATGACCAACACATGCAGCCTGCTTAATGCCCTTTCTCCATGTATGTTCGCAAACTATCAATGCTTTGCTCCATCTCAACTCTTACAATGATTGGCGATCATAACGAAGGCCTAGTATCCCGAAAGCAGATGCATTCATAAGCGTGTTTCTCCCTAAAAAACAGCTTGGCTTCCTTTTGGTGTCTTTCTTGAAATAGTGAAAAGGGGGAGTCCTCTATTTGGAGAACCCCATACACATCAACTAGTGTAAAGCACCGAAGTCACGTTGCTGGTGTGGGGGATCTGCTGTCGGAGGCAACCGGTATGGCCCCTATAGTCACAGGAGCCTCTGATCTGCAAATGGCAATTGGCAACTAGCGGTGAGTATAAAGCACCACTGCTACGGACCTTCAGGTCTGTGACTCTATGACCTCACCATGGCCGCTCTGACCATGAGCGAGTATGTAAGCAGGAATCGTTATGCTGTGACCATGCTTGCCACAGTCAACCTTCTGCAGGGATCAACATGGTTGCCTCAAGATAAAATCCGAAATCGGTGGCCTCAAGGTCAAGGCATAAAAGGGGGGACGTGCCCAACACAAAAAAAACAAAAAACACAGCTCGGTCTGGTTCGCCACTGACCAGGCGCCTCCGCTTCCCTCCACCTCCATCCCTCCGACTTGGACAGCCCAGGCGCCACCTTCCCAACGTTCAGATCCTCCGAGCGCGGGCCCACCTGGTACAGGTCCGGGTGCTTCAGCACCACCTCCTCCTTGAAGTCCTAGAACTTCTTCAAGAAACCCGGGAAACAATGGGTTGGCTAAGGATCTCGTCGAAACCCGGGTAAACGTGTGCCCGGCCATGACATACCCAAAAATGCATGGTCTCTACATGTGCTGGGTGTATTTCCTTAGCTTCCCTTTAACCACCAACAAAAAAGGGGTCCACGATTTCGAGAAACCTTTAGCTGGAGGTGTTGTGAGAGGGTGGCCAGTGATTGGTTGGGGTGGCGGTTGGTTGGTGAGGCGGGCTTGTCAGGGGGCAGAGCTTCACGCAAAGGCCGTTTGGCAAGACTGCCAAGGGAAGGCTGCAGAGAGTCGGCAGTCCCAGCTCTGGGCCTTGAGCAGGCAACCTGGACCCCTGGCTTCGCTTTTGCAAGGTGAAGAACCACCGAACTTTGTGCCGTGTAATTTTCTATTAACTGCACCAAATGTGGCCGCAAGTTTGAGACACTGGCGAAGCAATCACCCTTCCCATTCTACAAACTAGATGAGGAGCTGCTGGAATGGAGAGCAACCCCGCATATTCCGTCCAAGCCCGCTGCGTTTGGGATCCTGCCCTTCTCTTACTTCGAGCCAGGTCATGGGACATGTGTCACTTCCCCCGACTCGACGGAAAACCTGTTGAACCGCACCCTGTACCGAGACAGCTTGAAGCCTGAACTCGGCTAGTACCCCCCCCCCCCCACCAAAATTGAAAACCCAACTTGCCCCAAGCTCCTTCAACAAGGGGAGCAAGCAATCATTTTGAGGCAGGTGCGCGCAAACGCGCCTCGTCCAAACATCCCGGAGGAAGGATGGGCATGGTACACACGCCATTGAAGGTGAGACGAATCCAATCCTGAGGCCAGGCCAAAGTGACGGCAGTCGCCTCTTCAGGCTCCCAAGCCCTTCTGAAACTGGTGCGCACAGCTCAGTAGGTGCGCCTTTTCAGCGAACCAATGCTGTCTGTGAGAGTTACTTGCATTCAAGATCCAACGTTGGCCTTTCGCACACTGAGGAACAAAAGCTGAGCTGAGCCTCGTGAAATCCTCTGATGGCAACTTATATGGCAAGCCCCCCAAACATGCGGAAGCCAGGGTCCCATCTGTTGGGCCAGGAACCACATATGGTCTGGGGGAAGGCCATCTACTGCATCTCATGGCTTGTACAGCGCAGTCTTTAAATGAAACCAATCAACTGCAAGGACTAATCAACAACCATCCTTCTGAACGTGACTTCTGGAATCCTACCTTGCCCGATCCGGATCTTTCTAGAAAACCTCCAGAAACTCAAGACATGCGTCACGGCTTAGGCAAGAGGCCTCCCCCAGTTTTCTCCGAGCAGCTTCGAAAAGACAGGTGCCAGAAAACCCAGAGATGAAGGTGTAACACCTGGGAGCTCCGAGTACGAAAAACCGGCGAGGCTCATCCGTATCTCTGGGGAAAGGTAAGGGTGACGTTCTCAAGAAAAAGATAACCCACCCACCCACCCACCCACTCACCCACCCCCCTCAACAAAATATATTGAGATAATTCACTGATATTTGCTGTGTACCCTGTGCCCTGTAATGCTTCAAAAAGAAATTATCTTCAAAACCCCTTCAGGTTTGACCTTGAGAGACCGCAAAGATCGGGCAACTGCGGTCGGCTCAGTCAGGACCACGCACATCAACATACCTTCAGAAACTGAGAACACAAGCCAGTGTAGAAATGTTCTGCTGCAGGATACAAGAGATCGTCGCACTGGCAAAAGAGATCCGAGGCCGTCATGAAGCATCTTACTTGGGTCATTAGAGGTCTTTGTGACCGTTCCAGCGGACGGGCCGGGCTCAAATGAACCTCGACCAACCGAGCAGGCAACATGTTTTTGTTCAGCCAGGATTCGCTATCATCAGCACCTGTACCATGTTTCGCCAGAACCTGGGCGATTTTGTGCGGCTAAGGCATTCCGCACTGAACCGCTTGTCAAAGCACGCTTCACACATGCTCAATGCCAGATTGCAGTCACTGCGCTTTGCCTTTCAGCGCAAGTCTTTGCCAAGTGGCGTGAACAAGGTGAACATGCAGGCGCGTCGGTAGTTCCAACGCCCATGCAACAAGAGCAGCCGCTCCAGGTATCTGAACCTCGCTAGGTGCAACTGGTTGACCACTTGGACAGTTGCAGGCACCTTGTGTAAGCCCATTTTCGCGGTGTGCCTGTTCCATCGAGGGCACAACCACCACACTTCCATGCTGTCTGCGTCGGAACGAATCCCAAGGTCTCTTCTCTGTCCTGGGCCCCAGGCTGGGCAATGGCAAAGTCCGAGTTGTTCACAGCCTGTCGGCCTCGCGAACGGATCCAGAGACACCGAAACTCTTAATGAATTTGCCTGACCTGAACCGGAGCAAGAGAACGTAAGAGAACCGTAGTCTCAGTGCGACCAGCCCACGCAAAGCGCGCCTTCCTTCCCGGCAATGCCAACTCCAACTTGGGCAGTTTGAATCATTGGCACCTCAGTGCTGTAAAGCCATCCGTCCAATTCCAAAATCGCAAATGGCCCAAAAGCCAAATACCTTCCTTTCATCCCTGAGCCGTCCCGAATCGCCATCCCCGAAGCAGTGCCACACGTCTCTCAAACACAGGTCCCATGAGTTTACAATCGTCAAAGTCGCCCCATAAGTGGGAAAGGAAACAACCCCAGTTTCTGACTTTGATAAACACCTGAAACAGAGGGCGGGTTGAAACGTCGTAACTCACATACCATCTTGATTTGGGGGGGGGGGGGTCTCAGAAGTGTACAATTGTCAAAGTCAACTCCCTTAAGTGGCAAAAGCGCGATAGCCAACCAGTTTTGCTTCAACCCCCAGACGTTCAAAGGGAGCTTTGAGCGTTGTCACGTATCTTCCTGTCATTTTAGCCTGGTTTTATGTCGCGATTGCATGTCAAAGTAACAACCAGTCTTTTGCCTTCAAATTCCAGGAAATTTGTTTGAAAACTGATTAGTCCATTCGCCGAGCCCAAGTCACATCGTTGGCGCCATCTCCCACAGCCAGCGTCACGGGCTGCGGCTGGACCCTGTCGCGGATGAACTGCACCAGCTCAGCCTACGCCACGGCCAAGAAGCAACCAATGGCGCACCGCTTCAAGAGAGATAGCAAGCTAACTTGACCTATCACCGTCCAAGACCAAACTGGCACTTTGAAAAGGCGTGCATCACCACTGCACTTGTTTGTTTGGCCATCGGGCTGGAAGTGTGAAACACCGCCGGCTTCTGCCAAGCCGACGCGATCCCCAGGCGAGCCTTCTGCAAGGGACTGACCCGGCAGGCGATCAACACCCCGCAACCTGGGGCACGACAAATGCGTGTGTCATCTTCTTGAGGGCAATTACCATCCTGGGGATGTTTGGATGAAAACCAAAAGGACATATGCGAAAGACGTGGTGCTCATCGCAATCAGGTCTCTGGTGCTTAACCTCTGGAACTTCTCCATCAGGTCGTCACCTTGGGAGGCCGGCATGACCATGCTAGTCTTGTTCGTCAAGGGGTCCAAGCACGCATCCGGCTTATGGCAAGACAAGATCGGCTGCAACACAACATTAGGCAGCTCTGGCAGGTAATGCGATGGTAAAGCCGACAGGCCACGAAGGCCAAAGGCCAAATGAAGCCGCAAGAGTCAGCTGAGATGTCAAACAGGTAAACTATACTTTTGCACGAGCCATGTTGAAGGCATGCGGGGTGTGCCTGTGGCCAAAATGGGCACCTTCAAAAGAATAGGGTTGCTGGAAGGGCACCCAGCAAACATGTTGCAGATTCACTGCCAATCCAAGGAAACCACCTCGAGTCCTGGAGACCTCTGAGCTTCAAAGGTCTTGATTTTACTTGTAACACAAACCAACTGACACAAAAATACCGGCATCTAAATACCGGTATTAAGGAATATAATATAACACAGGTATTCAGAGATCAAAATACCGGCATTAAGAAATCAGGGGGGGCATTCATGGATCCAACATTTCCCTCAAAAGTCCCTCAGCAATCTTGGATCTTGGATCCAGAATCTAAATGCTGGCAATAAATCTTAATACCGACATTAAGAAAAAATACGGTATCAAGAAGTCCGGGGGAAATTCATGGATCTAGAATTCAAGTATTTAGAACTATGGTACATCCCCTTCCTTGGTGTTCATTCTTTAGTGGCACCAGGGCGGGCGTACCATGTATATACACATGTACAGACACACAAATCAGCATGCTCAAAGACCCCTAAGAATGAATTACGGTGGCTTTATTTGAAAAGAAGCTGGCAATTTCGCCAAAGATTAGAATAAACAGGCCCTTAGGGGCGGGGTTTGCAATCGCCCAAGTTTGAAGGGCAGGGTTGGGTCAAAAAATAGGGTTGGAGATGGGGTAAGAACTATTTAGTGGAAACAGACCCTTGGCTGATTTGAAAATTCCCTGCTGGCGGGGTTGCTTAGTTTTTTCATGGCCTGCTTGAACTGCAACATAACCACTGTGTTTTGGGTTCCAGAATGGTACTTGGGCATTTAAGCAGGCGGTCAATCGGCATGCGCCTTGACCGGAGCCCATCTGGGCTGAGACCCCAAAGCTTTCGGATGTTGGGGAAAAATAACATAGGCTCCCAAAAATGACGCTAAATCAAGCCGATGGTCTGGGTAAATAAATCCAATGGTCTGGGTCGCTTCTGGAAATAGATGCAAATGCGAAAGCAAAAAATATAAGAGCCTTTTGTGCGGTCATACTGCCAAGCTTTCTTGAAGCCTGAACTGCCTGAACCCAGCACATGAACAATTCGCACATAGCATTGGCCCTTCTCAAGTAGCATTGCCCCAAAAAACACATCTGGGTCGTGTCCTGGAAACAGATACTGCTACAAAAGCGCTTCAAAAATACTACTGCCAAACTTCCAGGAGTTTGACCGCAATACCAAACGCATTCAAGAATAGTATTGCCAGACTCCCTGGAACCTGACCGTCGTCGTACAAAAACAACTGAACAGTAGTATTGCGACACATCGCCATAGTGAATTAGCAAGCCAGAATCACAAGCCCCGCGCAGCACCCACCACGATATTCCTTCGCGTGCCTAAAACAAACGTGTGAGTGTGCGCGCGTGCGTTGTACAAGCGCCTTCCAAACTAACCCGACCCAACATCCAGGTGGTTTAACATGGCTCGCGAAAAAAAGCGTTAGGCAAACAAGGAAAGAACTCCAAAACACAGCTGTAGGAATCGTCCATCCAATTGAATGAGTACGTGAGACTATCAGACGCAAGCGTTCATGTGATAGCAATGAAGCTGCTTCTATGCACGTTGGATGCCTCTGGCAAGAGCGTGTTGGCAACGGCCAACACAAGCATCTTGCGCCCACAATCTTGGTGTCGACCCCCGAACCGCCCCCTGCTTTTTCGCAGTCTTTGCAGGACATAGGAGGCGCTTATCGCGCGGATGTGCTTCTCAGGCGCAGTCGAGCGGATGCGCGCGCGCAGCAGCGCGCACGCGCTGGTCATGCGCGTAACACTACAGTGAAGCGGATGCGCTTGACGAAAAGCAATGCTGCGCGCACGCAGTCGGGCGGATGTGCTTACCACGGTCGTGACGAAAAGCATGCCTGCGCGCACGCAGTGGAGCGGATGTGCTTGCCAGCATCGGCGAGAAGCGCGTGGCATTGTGAGGGGTTGGCGTCTGTTGACCAGACAAAAATCTATAAAAACACGGGGGGCGGCTCAGGCGCAGGCATCACGAACTTGCAGCGCTTGCTTTGACATAGACGCCACGATTGTCCGGCCACACAGTCTCATTTTGCCAAGTCAATGAGGAGGAGGCGATGACGTTTACGGAGCCTCTTGCGAAGCTGGGAGGGATGGCGCCTTAGGCAGTGGCTCTGCGCTTCCCACCAGCGTAGCAGCTTTCGCTCGCTCGCTCGCTCGCTCGCTCGCTCGCTCGCTCGCTCACTCACTCACTGAGCACTCGCTCATGCGATTGTACTTGGGGATTGGTAAAGCTTAAGGTTCCCAACGTTAGTGGAACTGAGAAATGAAAGTTATGATCCAGCGAGCACCTGGCCTGCTTGTTGACAGGGCTCCCTATACTTCTCCTTGAAACATCACCGACTCTCACCTTTCATGGGCCAAACAAATGATGGTTAAAGCCACCAAGTTTTGACGCAGAACCATTTGATCCCTACGCCGCAGTTTGCACACAGGCTCCACTCCAACCGCTGAGGACCCGGCTCTCCCAAATCTTGGTGAGCTCCTTACCCGTCACCAGCAGCCCGTGGGCCAGCGATTCCCCATCCTGAAGCCATCGCAACGGGGCTGGCAAGAAAGCCAACGGCTTTCTAAAAAAGGGGCACTGACCAAAGGCCACTGTCAAGAAGGGCAGGGGCTTCATTCTGTTGGAGATCTCAGGGCCAAAGGAGGCAAGCAACTTGCAAATGCCGGCACACCGCTGCCAACTCACGTTGCACGATGCTGACCACGGATTGCCCCATGCCTTCCTGACTGACTCAATGGACCGATTGGTTGCAATCGTTGATCCTTGTTTGCGAGCATCAGATCAAATGCTGCCTCACGCCCTCAAAAAAACCCTCTCCTCGTCGGAGCTGCTGTCCATGGACACATCCTGGGAAAGAGGCCCCATCCGTTTACACGTGTCGCATTCTAAAGGCACAAAGGCTAAGGCGACACGGGAAAAGTGTATCCTGACTTCTGGCCTCGTGTGGTCCTTGTGGCAACTCGTTTGGGACTAGGGGCCAATAATACATCCCAAGGAGGTGGTCTAAAAAGGACGCTGTGCCCTTCAGCGCTTGCGACTCCAGCCTTCCCTCCTGCCAAACCCTCCAAAAAAAGAGCTGGCAAGGCTGGCAAGGATTTGAAGGGCGAAAGCGGCAGGAGCACAAGTCCACTCCCATGTCATTTTGCCACCAAGGCTCCCAAGATCTCAGAATCATGTCCTCGAATGGCCGGGGGGGGGGGGGGAAAGGGGGGGCGATCGGACGCAAAGGCATGTCTGACACGCAAGGCTTGTTGCCCGTCCATTTCATTTTTTCTAAATCGGTACAATGCAGCCCCTGTCAGGTTGAAGCACGCCTAAAGTGAATTCTTGGAAGCAACGTTAGAAAAACCCCGGCAAATCGCCCAACCTCTAGAAAAAGATGCCGCTAAACCCGAAAACTCCGTGCTGAGATTCCAGGTCTTGACCCATCTCAGCGTCCAGGATCCTGATGTCCATCTGCGTGGTGAGCACCTTTGTGCTGTAGCCTCGCACAAAAAAAGACCCCTTGCGAAGGGCTTCGGGGACCTGAGCGGTTGGAGTTCCCCCAGCAGGCCGAGTGTAAGATTGTCCTTTTTTGGGGGAACCCCTTTTGGTAAAGGGAGACCAAAAGGAAAAACACCACATTTGTGGGTTCCCTACAAAAAGACACACCCAAATGGAGAATCCCCTTGCCTATGTTTCTGGCGGTCTCCAGCTTGTCTCCAGTGAGCACCCACAGCTTGATGCCGGCGTTCCTGATCCGCTCAATGGTCTCCGGCACGCCGTCCTTCCGGCAGAGCTGGATCTGGCGCTTTGACAGGCACTCGCCAAACAAAGAAAGCTCTGGCTGTGTGGCAAGTTGCGACATGGGCTCTGGGAAGCAAGTAGAACTTCAAGACTGTATCCAAGGGCGCGGGGAGAGTGCGGGTACCAAGGCTCCTGAAGCTTGTCTTCAATGGCTGTAGCACCCACGATATCCAGGGAGTGTTCGATCTCCTCTGCCACTTGCCTTGTCGGCAAAAGCGCGGGGCCCAGAAAACAAACGCCTGTCCGAAAAACACACATGTTTCATGGCACAAACCAAGGGAGGGAAACCATGTGCCCATCTCCTGCACCTGGACATCCATCGTTCGGAGAGGTCTAGAACCGTGCATCCCACTAAACTTCTAGCCGCCCCAGCGTGAAGTCGTTGCATGTCGGAGTCAAAAATGGGGGAAGCTATGGGAAACTTCCCTTTCAAGCTACCCCACCCCACGATTCAGGAATGCTTTTGTCGGGCGAGCTAAGCATCCACTCCGGTTTTGCCCCCCCAACTCCAGGATGGGACTCTTGTACAAAAAGGGGTTGCAACCCCATCTTTTCAGGTCCCTTCTTGAAGTGTCGTTCAGTGGGTCTAAATACAGAATCCCATCCTGCCCCGCTTCAATCAAGTTTAGTCTGGCCACAACATGGCTGGCTTCCGCTAAAAATTGTGGTTTTCCTTTTCCAACCCCCAAGGGCGGTCCATTTTAAACAACACAAAAAGGCGGGACATCGATTCCGGCAAGCCCAGACTTTTCTCCGAGCGGAGGCGCTCCAGCTTGGCGTCCCGGTCGGTGGTGGACCTGTGCGCCTCCTGGAACTTTCCCAGCCACGCCTGGGCCTCGTGCGAACTCAGCGACCGCCGCCCGATCACCAGCGTCCGCAAGCCTCGCGAAGGGCGACTTGGCTTCTCGTCTCTCGAGTCAAGAAGCCGTGTGCTCACAGTACATGTGTCGTTTGTGTGTCACTGTCGTTGGTGTGTCAGTGTTGTTTGTGTGTGTCGTTTGTGTGTGTCAGTGTTGTTTGTGTGTGTCGTTTGTGTGTCAGTGTTGTTTGTGTGTGTCGTTGGTGTGTCAGTGTTGTTTGTGTGTGTGTCGTTTGTGTGTCAGTGTTGTTTGTGTGTGTCGTTTGTGTGTGTCAGTGTCGTTTGTGTGTCTTCCTTGTTTGTGTGTGTGTCGTTTGTGTGTGTGTGTGTCAGTGTCGTTTGTGTGTCTTCCTTGTTTGTGTGTGTGTCGTTTGTGTGTCAGTGTTGTTTGTGTGTGTCGTTTGTGTGTCAGTGTCGTTTGTGTGTCTTCCTTGTTTGTGTGTGTGTCGTTTGTGTGTCAGTGTTGTTTGTGTGTGTCGTTTGTGTGTCAGTGTCGTTTGTGTGTCTTCCTTGTTTGTGTGTGTGTCGTTTGTGTGTCAGTGTTGTTTGTGTGTGTCGTTTGTGTGTCAGTGTCGTTTGTGTGTCTTCCTTGTTTGTGTGTGTGTCGTTTGTGTGTCAGTGTTGTTTGTGTGTGTGTGTCGTTTGTGTGTCAGTGTTGCTTGTGTGTGTGTGCCGTTTGTGTGTCAGTGTTGTTTGTGTGTGTCGTGTGAGTGTCAGTGTTCTTTTTGCCTTTGTGCGTCGTTTGTGTGTCAGTGTCGTTTGTGTGTCTTCCTTGTTTGTGTGTGTGTCGTTTGTGTGTCAGTGTTGTTTGTGTGTGTGTGTGTCGTTTGTGTGTCAGTGTTGTTTGTGTGTGTCGTTGGTGTGTCAGTGCTGTTTGTGTGTGTCGTGTGAGTGTCAGTGTTCTTTTTGCCTTTGTGTGTCGTTTGTGTGTCAGTGTCGTTTGTATGTCTTCCTTGTTTGTGTGTGTGTCGTTTGCGTGTCAGTGTTGTTTGTGTGTGTGTCGTTTGTGTGTCAGTGTTGTTTGCGTGTGTCGTTGGTGTGTCAGTGTTGTTTGTTTGTGTCGTGTGAGTGTCAGTGTTCTTTTTGCCTTTGTGTGTTGTTTGTGTGTCAGTGTTGTTTGTGTGTGTGTGTCGTTTGAATGTCAGTGTAGTTTGTGTGAGTGTCGTTTGTGTGTCAGTGCCGTTTGTGTGTCAGTGTCGTTTGTGTGTGTGTCGTTTGTGTGTCAGTGTTGTTTGTGTGTGTCGTTTGTGTGTCAGTGTTGTTTGTGTGTGTGTCGTTTGTGTGTCAGTGTCGTTTGTGTGTCTTCCTTGTTTGTGTGTGTCGTTTGTGTGTCAGTGTTGTTTGTGTGTGCGTCGTTTGTGTGTCAGTGTTGTTTGTGTGTGTGTGTCGTTTGTGTGTCAGTGTTGCTTGTGTGTGTGTCGTTTGTGTGTCAGTGTTGTTTGTGTGTGTGCGTGTGTCGTTTGTGTGTCAGTGTTGTTTGTGTGCGTGTTGTGTGAGTGTCAGTGCTGTTTGTGCCTTTGTGTGTTGTTTGTGTGTCAGTGTCGTTTGTGTCTCAGTGTCGTTTGTGTGCCAGTGTCGTTTGTGTGTCAGTGTCGTTTGTGTGCCAGTGTTGTTTGTGTGTGTGTGTCGTTTGTGTGTCAGTGTTGTTTGTGTGTGTGTGTCGTTTGTGTGTGTCAGTGTTGTTTGTGTGTGTGCGTCGTTTGTGTGTCAGAGTCGTTTGTGTGTCAGTGTTGTTTGTGTGTGTGTGTCGTTTGTGTGTCATTGTTGTTTGTGTGTGAGTGTTGTTTGTGTGTGTCGTTTGTGTGTCAGTGTTGTTTGTGTGTGTGTGTCGTTTGTGTGTCAGTGTTGTTTGTGTGTGTCGTTTGTGTGTCAGTGTTGTTTGTGTGTGTCGTGTGAGTGTCAGTGTTCTTTTTGCCTTTGTGTGTTGTTTGTGTGTCAGTGTTGTTTCTGTGTGTGTCGTTTGCGCGTCAGTGTAGTTTGTGTGAGTGTCGTTTGTGCGTCAGTGCCGTTTGTGTGTCAGTGTTGTTTGTGTGTGTCGTTTGTGTGTCAGTTTTGTTTGTGTGTGTCGCTTGTGTGTCAGTGTCGTTTTGTGTCAGTGTCGTTTGTGTGTGCGTCGTTTGTGTGTCAGTGTTGTTTGTGTGTGTGCGTCGTTTGTGTGTCAGTGTTGCTTGTGTGTGTGTCGTTTGTGTGTCAGTGTTGTTTGTGTGTGTCGTGTGAGTGTCAGTGTTGTTTGTGTGTGTCGTGTGAGTGTAGGTGTTGTGCCTTTGTGTGTTGTTTGTGTGTCAGTGTTGTTTGTGTGTGTCGTTTGTGTGTCAGTGTAGTTTGTGTGAGTGTCGTTTGTGTGTCAGTGTCGTTTGTGTGTCAGAGTTGTTTGTGTGTCAGTGTTGTTTGTGTGTGTCGTGTGAGTGTCAGTGTTGTTTGTGCCTTTGTGTGTTGTTTGTGTGTCAGTGTTGTTTGTGTGTGTGTCGTTTGTGTGTCAGTGTTGTTTGTGTGAGTGTCGTTTGTGTGTCAGTGTTGTTTGTGTGTCAGTGTTGTTTGTGTGTCAGTGTTGTTTATGAGTGTCAGTGTTGTTTGTGCCTTTGTGTGTTGTTTGTGAGTGTCAGCGTTGTTTGTGCCTTTGTGTGTTGTTTGTGTGTCAGTGTTGTTTGTGTGTGTGTCGTTTGTGTGTCATTGTTGTTTGTCTGTGTGTCGTTTGTGTGTCAGTGTTGTTTGTGTGTGTGTCGTTTGTGTGTGTTGTTTGTGTGTCAGTGTTGTTTGTGTGTCAGTGTTGTTTGTGCGTGCCGTGTGAGTGTCAGTGCTGTTTGTGCCATTGTGTGTTGTTTGTGTGTCAGTGTTGTTTGTGCGTGTGTGTGGTTTGTGTGTCAGTGTTGTTTGTGTGTGTCGTTTGTGTGTCAGTGTTGTTTGTGTGTGTCGTTTGTGTGTCAGTGTTGTTTGTGTGTGTCGTTTGTGTGTCAGTGTTGTTTGTGTGTGTGTGTCGTTTGTGTGTCAGTGTCGTTTGTGTGTCTTCCTTGTTTGTGTGTGTGTCGTTTGTGTGTCAGTGTTGTTTGTGTGTCAGTGTCGTTTGTGCGTCAGTGTTGTTTGTGTGTGTCGTTTGTGTGTCAGTGTTGTTTGTGTGTGTCGTTTGTGTGTCAGTTTTGTTGTGTGTGTGTGTCGTTTGTGTGTGTGTGTTGTTTGCGTGTCAGTGTTGTTTGTGTGTGTGTCGTTTGTGTGTCAGTGTTGTTTGTGTGTGTCGTTTGTGTGTCAGTGTTGTTTGTGTGTGTCGCTTGTGTGTCAGTGTTGTTTGTGTTGTTTTTGTGTGTCAGTGTTGCTTGTGTGAGTGTCGTTTGTGCGTCAGTGTCGATTGTGTGTAAGTGTTGTTTGTGTGTCAGTGTTGTTTGTGTGTGTCGTGTGAGTGTCAGTGTTGTTTGTGCCTTTCTGTGTTGTTTGTGTGTCAGTGTTGTTTGTGTGTCAGCGTCGTTTGTGTGAGTGTCGCTTGTGTGTCAGTGTCGTTTTGTGTGTCAGCGTTGTTTGTGTGTCAGTGTTGTTTGTGTGTGTCGTGTGAGTGTCAGTGTTGTTTGCGCCTTTGTGTGCCGTTTGTGTGTCAGTGTTGTTTGTGTGTGTCGCTTGCGTGTCAGTGTCGTTTGTGCGAGTGTCGTTGGTGTGTCAGTGTCGTTTGTGTCTCCGTGTTGTTTGTGCGTCAGTGTTGTTTGTGTGTGTCGTGTGAGTGTCAGTGTTGTTTGTGCCTTTGTGTGTTGTTTGTGTTTTGTGTTGCTTGTGTGTGTGTTGTTTGTGTGTCAGTGTTGTTTGTGTGTGTCGTTTGTGTGTCAGTGTTGTTTGTGTGTGTCGTTTGTGTGTCAGTTTTGTTTGTGTGTGTGTTGTTCGTGTGTCAGTGTTGTTTGTGTGTGTGTCGTTTGTGCGTCAGTGTCGTTTGTGTGTGTCGCTTGTGTGTCAGTGTCGTTTTGTGTGTCAGCGTTGTTTGTGTGTCAGTGTTGTTTGTGTGTGTCGTGTGAGTGCCAGTGTTGTTTGTGCCTTTGTGTGTCGTTTGTGTGTCAGTGTTGTTGGTGTGTGTCGCTTGTGTGTCAGTGTCGTTTGTGCGAGTGTCGCTTGTGTGTCAATGATGTTTGTGTGTCAGTGTTGTTTGTGTGTCAGTGTTGTTTGTGTGTGTCGTGTGAGTGTCAGTGTTGTTTGTGCCTTTGTGTGTTGTTTGTGTGCGTGTCGTTTGTGTGTCGGTGTTGTTTGTGCGTGTGTTGTTTGTGTGTCAGTGTTGTTTGTGTGTCGTGTGAGTGTCAGTGTTGTTTGTGCCTTTCTGTGTTGTTTGTGTGTCAGTGTTGTTTGTGTGTGTCGTTTGTGTGTCAGTGTAGTTTGTGTGAGTGTCGTTTGTGTGTCAGTGTCGTTTGTGTGTGTCAGTGTTGTTTGTGCGTGTGTCGTTCGTGTGTCAGTGTTGTTTATGTCTGTGCGTCGTTTGTGTGTCAATGTTGTTTGTGTGTTTGTGTGTGTCAGTGTTGTTTGTCTGTGTGTGTCGTTTCTGTGTCAGTGTTGTTTGTGTGTGTGTGTCAGTGTCGTTTGTGTGACAGTGTTGTTTGTGTGTGTGTCGTTTGCGTGTCATTGTTGTTTGTGCTTGTGTTTTTGTGTGTTGTTGTGTTTTGTGTTGTTTGTGTGTGTGTGTCGTTTGTGTGTCAGTGTGTTTTGGGCTTTGTGTGTTGCTTGTGTGTGTGTGTGTCGCGTGTGTTTGTGTGTGAGTCAGTGTTCTTTGTGTGTGTGTGTTGTTTGTGTGTCAGTGTTGTTTGTGTGTGTGTCGTTTGTGCGTCAGTGTCGTTTGTGTGTGTGTTTGTCTCGTTTGTGTGTCATTGTTGTTTGTGTTTGTGTGTTTGTGTGTTGTTGTGTGTTTGTTGTTTGTGTGTGTCGTTTGTGTGTCAGTGTTGTTTGTGTGTGTCGTTTGTGTGTCAGGGTTGTTTGTGTGTGTGTGTCAGTGTTGTTTCTGTGTGTGTCGTCTGTGTGTCAGTGTTGTTTGTGCCTGTGTGTGTTGTTTGTGTTTGTGTGTGTCGTTTGTGTGTCAGTGTTGTTTGTGTGTGTGTCGTTCGTGTGTCAGTGTTGTTTGTGTCTGTGTGTCGTTTGTGTGTCAAGCTTGTTTGTGTGTCAGTGTTGTTTGTGTGTGTTTCGTTTGTGTGTCAGTGTTGTTTGTGTGTGTCGTTTGTGTGTCAGTGTTGTTTGTGTGTCTGTGTCAGTGTTGTTTGTGTGTGCGTCGTTTGTGTGTCAGTGTTGTTTGTGTGTCATTGTTGTGTGTGTGTTTGTGTGTTGTTCGTGTGTTTGTGTGTTGTTTCTGTGTCAGTGTTGTTTGTGTGCTTGTTTGCTTGCTTGCTTGTTTGATTGATTGAATGTTTGTTTGTTTGATTGAAAGTTTGTTTGTTTGTTTGTTTGTTTGTTTTTGTTTGTTTGTTTGCTTGCTTGCTTGCTTGCTTGCTTGTTTGCTTGTTTGTTTGTTTGTTTGTTTGTTTTTGTCTGTTTTCTTGTTTGTTTGTTTGTTTGCTTGCTTGCCTGCTGGTCGGCCGGCTGGCTGGCTGGCTGGCTGGCTGGCTGGCTGGCTGGCTGGCTGGCTGGCTGGCTGGCTGGCTGGCTGGTTTGTGTGTGTTTGCATGTTTGCGTGGTTGTTTGTTTGTTTCTTGTGTTTGTGTTTGTGTTTGTGTTTGTGCTTGTGCGCTTGTGTGCTTGTGTGCTTGTGTTTGTGTTTGTGTTTGTGTTTGCGTTTGTGTTTGTAATTGTGTTTGTGCTTGCGCTTGTGCTTGTGTTTGTGTTTGTGTTTGTGCTTGTGTTTTTGCGTGCTTGTGCGCTTGTGTGCTTGTGTGCTTGTGCGCTTGTGCGGTTGTGCGCTTGTGCGCTTGTGTGCTTGTGCGCTGGTGCGCTGGTGTGCTGGTGCGCTTGTGCGCTTGTGAGCTTGTGTGCTTGTGTGCTTGTGTGCTTGTGCGCTTGTGTGCTTGTGTGCTGGTGTGCTGGTGCGCTTGTGCTTGTGAGCTTGTGTGCTTGTGTGCTTGTGTGCTTGTGTGCTTGTGCGCTTGTGTGCTTGTGCGCTTGTGTGCTTGTGCGCTTGTGTGCTTGTGCGCTTGTGCGCTTGTGCGCTTGTGTGCTTGTGTGCTTGTGCGCTTGTGTGCTTGTGTGCTTGTGCGCTTGTGTGCTTGTGCGCTTGTGCGCTTGTGCGCTTGTGCGCTTGTGCGCTTGTGTGCTCGTGTGCTCGTGCGCTCGTGCGCTCGTGTGCTCATGCGCTTGTGTGCTTGTGTGTTTGTGTGGTTGTGTGATTGTGTCTTTGTGTGTTTGTGTGGTTGTGTGGTTGTGTGTTTGTGTGGTTGTGTGGT
Source organism: Effrenium voratum (assembly GCA_963377175.1). Taxonomy (NCBI): domain Eukaryota; class Dinophyceae; order Suessiales; family Symbiodiniaceae; genus Effrenium; species Effrenium voratum. The sequence goes on from CAUJNA010000841.1 coordinate 120,378, forward strand.
TGTGTGGTTGTGTGGTTGCGTGCTTGTGTGCTTGTGTGCTTGTGCGCTTGTGTGCTTGTGTGCTTGTGTGCTTGTGCGCTTGTGCACTTGTGCGCTTGTGTGCTTGTGCGCTTGTGTGCTTGCGTGCTCGTGTGCTTGTGTGCTTGTTTGCTCGTGTGCTCGTGCGCTCGTGCGCTTGTGCGCTTGTGTGCTTGTGTGCTTGTGTGCTTGTGCGCTTGTGTGATTGTTTGCTTGTGTGCTTGTGTGCTTGTGTGCTTGTGCGCTTGTGCGCTTGTGCGCTTGTGTGCTTGTGCGCTGGTGTGCTTGTGTGCTTGTGTGCTTGTGTGCTCGTGCGCTTGTGTGCTTGTGCGCTTGTGTGCTTGTGCGCTTGTGTGCTTGTGCGCTTGTGTGCTTGTGTGCTTGTGTGCTTGTGTGCTTGTGTGCTTGTGTGCTTGTGTGCTTGTGTGCTTGTGCACTTGTGCGCTTGTGCGCTTGTGTGCTTGTGTGCTGGTGTGCTCGTGTGCTCGTGCGCTCGTGCGCTCGTGCGCTTGTGTGCTTGTGGTGCTTGTGTGCTTGTGTGCTTGTGTGCTTGTGTGCTTGTGTGTTTGTGTGTTTGTGTGTTTGTGTGTTTTGTGTTTGTGTGTTTGTGTGTTTGTGTGTTTGTGCGGTTGTGTGGTTGTGTGGTTGTGTGGCTTGTGTGTTTGTGTGTTTGTGTGTTTGTGTGTTTGAGGTGCTTGAGGTGGTTGAGGTGTTTGAGGTGTTTGAGGTGTTTGGGGTGTTTGGGGCGGTTGACGTGTTTGAGGTGTTTGAGGTGTTTGAGGTGTTTGGGGTGTTTGAGGTGCCTGGGGTGGTTGACGTGTTTGAGGTGTTTGAGGTGTTTGAGGTGTTTGAGGTGTTTGGGGTGTTTGAGGTGTTTGAGGTGTTTGAGGTGTTTGAGGTTGGTTTGTTTGAGGTGTTTGAGGTGTTTGAGTGTAGGTTGTGTGGTGCTTGTTTTTGAGGTGTTTGAGGTGTTTGAGGTGTTTGAGGTGTTTGAGGTGTTTGAGGTGTATGAGGGGTTTGATGGTG